>JAQIXC010000171.1:0-41246 GCA_034697605.1 Metabelba pulverosa
TGGCGCAAAACGCAGACAATCAACGCTCGGCTCCGGAAGTGCTTCCGAACGGAACTGAATTATTGCGATCAGAACTTTGACCGAAAGCTGTCGCGTAATGAGTGGTTAGACTTGCGCGCGGGTGCGTCCTGCGCCGGCTCTGGGAGTAGTTCGCCCGGTATTGGCGCCGATAGCGGCGAATGGCATTCGGGTGGTGCGTGTGTCGGCGCTTCGACGACTGATGCCAACAGTGGCGGCCATATGCGCCGCTCGCACAAGAAATTAGGTCCCAATCCGTTCACGACGTTTCTCAAGTCGGAGTAAAAGTTGTTTTTTTTTTCAAAACAAAAAACATTTTTTTTTAATATAAAAGGTTTTTGAAAAAAAAATTGTTTTTTAACAAAAAAAATCGCATTTTTTGCTCATTTGATAACTATTTTTGAAAATAACTAGATTGAAAATCAAATTAAATAATTAGCAAGCAAAATCGAAAGTTCAAAAACAAATGGCGATTGTGTTATGGTTTTCACTAATTATTTATTTACTACTCATTGTGATCACCGATTGTGAGATAATTATTGTTTTAATTGCTAATTTAATATTGCTTTTAATTAATTAATAGATTATTTTTAATATTTATAATGTATAAAAATATATACAGTATAAATTAATTTGTAAAAATAATACTGTAAATAGATTGCGATTTACAGTCAATTGATTGCAAACTTGAGTTTCGAAAAAATGTTTATTTAGTTTTGAATTGAGTTTTGAGTTAAAAATGAGATAAAAATTAATTAAAGTTTTTAATTATTAAAATAGACGAACAACTGCTGGAAGAGCCGATCTCTGGCCAAGAAGGCCGATAAGGACGTGTTTGTACCCGAATGTAGTGCCGACGGACTCTATGCGGTGCGTATTGACCGCATTTTGCGTTAAAACTATTATTGAATTAAAAAATTAATTTATTATTTGATTTGTTTTATATTTTCATTTGTTGTTACCAACACATACTCGCACTGCCGGCGCTAAACAGTCGGTGCAATGCCATCGAAGTTCCGGCTACTGCTGGTGCGTCGACGTGATGACCGCCCGGCCCCGGCCTCAGACGACAGTGCGTTTCGATTCGTTATGTGTTTTGCATTCAGATCATTGTTTAAATTGTTTTTTGTGTTTATTTATTATATAATTAATTTTTTTTATTTGTTTTGTTTTATTAGACGAGAAATCGTTCGCCGAATTGCAATAATTCAGGTTTTGTTACAAAAAATATTTATTTTTATATTATTTTATAATTTATTTATATTTTCAGTATTTTTTAAGCCAATTAGCGAAACATTATATTCACTGTTTAATTATATTTTCTATATTTAAACTTGTTATTTAATATAGACCATACTGCTATTTGAATTACAAAAGTGCCATGATAAAAGACTCAAATATAACGAGATTAGATATTATTTTCTCACTGTCAACAATGAATATTTGTTTACAAATGATAGCAAAAATATACTGTATATAATATGTCTGTCTCATCGGCACAGGTAGGCCATCGACAAAACGGGAAACAAGTGGCAGCGGTGCCGGTCGGCGCCGAGAGAAGCGATTCTGCAATTCCTCCCAACGGGTGCTCTTCAACACAACTGCTATCCGTATTCGTGTCGGAGAACAGTCGGCGAACGGGTCAGCAGTCGAACGAATCGTCAATATCGACGGCAATCGACGCGAAGTTCGCGGAACTCGACGCCGACGGCGACCGCCGCGTGACCCGCGCCGGGACGCGCGATCTCTTGCAGCTAATCAAGAAACTGTTGCCGACGTTCCGGGTGTGCGCGCATCAGATGTTCGCCTTCTGCGACAGAATAACGATTCGGTGGTCACGCGCTCGGAGTTCAAGGAGTGTCTGAATTTCGACTTTAGTTTTCGTGCGTTTCTGGCGCTTAACTCGACGAACGGCGACCGCAACTCCTTTGTCGGCGCACTCGACGGCGCAGAACAACGCGAATGAGTCGCGGCTCGACTGCTAGAGTCACACAAAACAACACTTTTTCGTCTGTTTTTGCTCTCATTTCTCATTCGACGCTATTTTCCACAATTTATTGATATTTTAAATACGAATTTGTTTTTAATGATAGAATTTTTTGTTTATATATTGTTATATATTTAGTTCGTGTTATATTATTTATTTAACTTATTCTACACAGTTAATAATTCGGTTTTATTTAGTTTATAATTCTCAATAAATCTTTATAAAAAACCAGATATTTTAAACAGTTATTTAAATCAAGTATTTGTGGAGAATAATAGACATTGCTTATTTGAGAAATTAGTCGAAATTTTTACTAAGTCACAAATTTCTCACAAGCAGAAGTGTAGAGTTAGTAAATTAGTTATAAGCTCAGTGGCCGAGCGGATTAAGGCGCCTATTCATTTAGAATGCAGCTATGCACCGAGTTCGATTCCCGAATGTGGCAAGATTATTTTTTGCTATTTCTCAAAAAAAATGTCAAATACAACATTTTGATAATTTTGCTCAAAAATCAAAACAAGACCATGCTAGAATCGAACCCGGATCGATTTGTTCGTGGTCAGCCACTCTATCCATTATACCGTGTTAATTTCTTTGATTCAGTAAGGCTTAAAACTCATATTTAAACAAGGTACTAAGTGCTGCATGCCAATATTGCTTATTTGAATTGGAAATTGCATGAAATTATAAAGTATAATCGAATTATCAACATTTGCCGATTATTTGCAGAATATTTTTGTTTCATTATTTGAATTTTTGTTAATTTATTATTTTATATCATTGCCGGTAATACTAAACTTTCATTAATAACAAGTTAATTTTTAGCGATTTAAAAATAGGTTTTATTCGATAATACATTTTACACAGTTCTTAAGTTAAGATAATTTTTGGCCAAAAAATTAAATACAAATATTCGGAAAATTATATAAAAACAAATTCATTGAAAAGTAGACAAAAAAAGATCAAAATTTAAAATTAGTATTAAATAAAAACATAAAAAATTAGTAAAAAACAAAACAAAGCCAAAAAACTACAGTTCACTGGTACGCAAATCATTCAACAAGATCAATCGTGAGGCCAAACTTGCGGAGCCGGTCGTAGATACCGGTGCCGTCGAACGCGGCGCCCGGACTAAACACACCGCCACTGGAATCGGCAAAAAAAAAAAACAAAATACATATTAAAAACAAAACTAAAAAAAAAGTTTTAAAAACAATTCAAAAATAGCGTTACTTTTTCGGCATTTTGTCCGACTCCTTGAGTATCGTAAAGCCCGACTGGACGAGACACGTCGACGTGGCCACGTAGCCGGGATCCTTGCCGCGCACCTGCACCTTCACGATCTTATTCGGCGGTTCGGTCGGCTCATCGGTCGGCTCGCTCTGGCGCTCAGCCCAACCCCGGCCGACGATCGTCATCGTGAACGAGGCGCCGGCGATCTGCTCGCGTGTCGGGCCCTCGCGCGAGAACATGCCGACCGAGAAGAAGCGCGGGTGCGCCTCGAGCAGCGAGCGGCCCCACCCGAACGAGGCGAGTGCGCCGAACACCGCGCCGACGAATATCGTGCCCAACATCTGCACAAAGCTCGCGACCGTGAAGTAGGTCTCGATCTGCGCCGGCCTCTCATTCGCCTTCTCGTACTTGTACTGCTGCGTGCGCTGCACCACCGAGCGGTCGCTGCCCGGGAACGGCAGGCACCAGCCGGGCGCGTGTTCGCTACGGAACGGCAGGTTTCTGTTCGACAAAAATAATTAAAAATCAATTAATGTTTTGTTTTAATTTTAAAAAAAAGTTTTGATTTCTTATGAAATCAATTGAATTGAATTGAAAAGGGATTTGAATGTCTGTCCCATACCGGCGCTCGAGGCGGAACTTCGTCTGCGGCCGGCGTTTCGTAAACACTTGCGAATAGAGTTGGCGCCGAATGCCCTTCAGCTCATTCATCGTCGCGAACCCGTGTATCGCCGACTGCCAGGTGCCGTAGTTGGTCCGCAAGCCCTGTGCGCCGGGGAATGGCATATAAACACAAAACATTAGTTTAAAACAATTAAAAACAACATAACGTTACGGTACCTGAGGTCCGGCGCGGACAGTCATGAACGTCTCGACGGCGTTGAGATCACCGCCAAAATTACGCTTCAGGTGCTGAACAGCCAGATCGCAGGGCACGCTGTCCCAGCCGCACGAGCTCACGATGTAGACGCCCTTCTCGCGCGCGGCCGCGTCGTACTTCAGCTGCATGTTCTCGAGATACTGGGGTTCGCCGCTGATGTCGACGTGACTCGTGGCGGTGTCGACGCACGCGCTCACCACCTGCTCGCCGAAGAAGCGGTACGGACCGACGCAGTTCAGCACTAGTCGTGTGCGGCCCGTCATGGCGCGCAGGGACTTGGCGTCGGCGACGTCCGCCTCGATTCGCGGGATGTCCTTCACGTCGACGCCCGTCTCGCGCGTCGCCGTCTCCAACACCGCCGCCAGTTTCGCCGCCGACCGCCCGCTCACCGCCCACTTGATCGGCTCCTTCTCGCTCTGCACCGTTCGGATCACCTCCTCGACCACGAACTGGCCGGTGAAGCCGGTCGCGCCAAACACGATCAGGTCGTACTCCCGTTGCTCAGTCATCTTCGCACAGGTATGTCGTTTGTGTCGTTTGGGATAACTGTTTCGGAATATAATTTATAAAATAAAAAACAAAATAATTATTTAGTAATTAATTCAAAAAATTTTGTTCACTGTTTGAAAGATATGTTGAGAGTTAGTGTGCGAGTGAGTGGAGTGAAGTGAATGAAAAGAACAGTGTTAGAGCACCGGCAGTCGCAGGGTAGCCTTGAACTTGTAGTCGCGCCGGTAGTTCTCATAGCAATGCATTTTATTTTATCATGTCGCTTCTATTTATATCTGTTTTTTCCTTATGAATCAGGAATTTTCGTACATTATTTTGAAATTATTTTGTACTAAATATTCATTTTATTTAAACTTCTGATATGAGTTGAGTTTTAATTTATACTGTGTACTAACTTACTAGCTTATTTGTTAGTGCATAGAAACTGTCAGTACTATTTTACAATACAATGTCGCAATGATACACTTTTTTTTATCTGTCTAGCTTTTCTGTGTAAAGTGTTTACTCATTTTTATCAAGATATTTCTAGTGTATTACTTGGTAACTTAATTTGAAAATGTAGATTGATTACTAATTAAGTTTGACTAGATAAAATTGCTAGACTATACAATGACTAGCATGTAAAAATACTCGACATTTGTCAATTGTTTTCAAATTAAAATGTTATTATTAAATGAGACATGTTAGTTTAGCATGATTAATTGATTCAATAAACTTACCTTGGGTCTAAATGTGCCACGAATTCAAATGACACAGTATAAATCCAATGAATTTGCAATTGAAAAATGAAACTATGCACAAACAGGAGTCGAAAGAGTACAATGTTTATTTGACATTACAATGTAAATGTATGTATTTTGTTGACTGTTGGCATAGCAACTATGAATAGATGTGAAAAATACTTGTTTATTTTAAAATACTTGTCAAGTAAAAATAACTTGCTAATGATAAAATAACTGACGAACAGAATTCAATAGTTAAACTATTGACTACCAAACTGGTTTTTAAAAATACACATTATTATGCATGATTCATGTATACATGATAAATAATTGAAATAATTTTATCATCAACATTTCTTAAGTTTTATTCGTATATTTTAATCAATTATTTATTAGTCTTACAAATTTAGCAAGTAGAAAGTTTAAGAACATATTTTTAGAAATTAAAAAACAATTTTTGTCAAGATATATTTTTATCTTAAATTTAAAAAAATTCTAAACACTTGTTTCGCACATTAGTAAAGGATCATTGTCGGGATTAGCCAGATCATCTTGGTGATCCTGACTATTCGAATTATCTTGATTATTTAAATTATCTTGCTTATCCAAGTTATGTTTGTCAGCCGAGTCTTTTACATAAGCATGATTATCCAATTCGACATAACATGGGCCTAATTCTTCGTTTGGTTTTGTTTCTTTATAAAATTAACAAAATTAAAAACTAATCATGCTAGACACGTAACATATATGCTTTTAATTAATGTAAGAATAATGAATAATGTAAAATTTACCGATATCTGATAAAGGAGCTTGGCGACTTCTAAGACTGCCCCGGATATAAAAGTAGATAGCGAAATTGCCCAGTGCAATCAGCGCCAGTAGAATCAATATGGTTATTAACAAGATTATTGGCACCGAGAAAGTGGATAGATTCAGTTTCGACACTTTTTTGCCTGAGCTTGCTATAATCGGTATCGCGGTCGAATTATTATCTTGTTTTACCATGGTTGTCGATTCGGTATCATTGTCAATTTCGGTATGGCTACCTAACGTTATAATTTCTATCGTGGTATTTCCTGCAAATGACGTATAATATGGTAGCAAGGTAATTTCAGAAAGTGAAATATTTTAGCATCGTAATCTTATAATCAGTTACAAAATAGGACATGGTTAGCTACCCGCCGGAGTTGTCCGAGATGTCATTGTCGTGACGTCATTTATGGTAGAAGTGGTAGTAGCTACGGGTGCGAAAATGGGGCCCGGCTGGAACACGGGCAGCAGATGCCCGTTCGCACTAAACACCCACTCGTCGTTGCCGTAAAAATCATCAGGGGAAAAAATCAGATACAGGTACTTGAGCGTCGCGGCCATGAAGTACGAGTGCTGCACCAACTCGTGCGCCGACGCCGCGTTGTCGACGTAATAAATGCCGTAAAAGCCGGCTTTCGTACGACAGGTGCGGTTGATGGCCAGGAGTGCGCTCCAGGCGTAGTCGCGGTAGCGTTGGTCGTGCGTCGCGCGCCATAAGTACAGATAGCTTTCGACTACATGCGCGTGCAGTCGGTAGGCCTTGTCGCGGGAGTCGGGTTTGACATCTTTGCCCGCCATGTTGATCACTGCCGGGCCGAGGCCGGTCACCGTTTCCCACGACTTCGCGCATGTGTGCGCCAGACTGGCGCCGAGATCTGCCAGAGATTTTCGCGCCGACACATCGCTCGAGTAGTTCGCACCCAGCACAAACATACCGGCCATCGCACAGGCATGCGCGTCCATCCAACGCCAATCACCGATTTGGTCAGACAGTTGTTGTAAATACTTGAGACCCGTCGCCGACTCGGTCACCATATGTTTAGCCATGGATGTGGTCGCCTTATTGAACATGGCCAGCGCCAGTAGGTCGGTGCGATTCATCTGCAAATACGACTTGAGCAAACCGGCGTAGAAGTTGTCGCCGCGCGCACCCGCCGTATAGAGTCCCGATAGCCATCGTCCGGATTCGGCGTTGATAAGCGTCGGGTAAAGACCGTTATATGCGCTCGGCCTACCGCTCAGATAGATGCGGGTTCTATTGGCCATCTGCGCGTATATCGGGTCACCAGTAGCATTGGTCAGGTATGCAAATTCCAGCTGCATCGCGCCGATCTCTGCTAGAATTGAGCCTTTCACCCAGGTATATGAAATGGCCAATTGGCCGGTTTTCGGGTTAATCACGGGGAACGGTATGCCCGTCGACGTATTGAACGCCGGTAGTAGTCGTTCGGCTATCTGTGCAGCTTTCGTCAGAAACATCGTGTTGTTTGTCAGCGCATACCCGGCCAGTAGTCCGCCGACGTAGCGCACGACCGTTTCGCACACCGACACGTCGTCGTCGATGATGTCGAACGTCAGGTGCGTTTCTACCCAATCCCTGGCCAACTGGAACTCGTCGGTCAGGTTCATGATGTAAAGCGTGTCGAGTGAGTCGACGATCGTGAGACCGCGCGCCCGCGACGTGTGCCCCGACCCTCGGCTCGCCAACTCGTCGTAGCCCCAGGCGCTCGCGTTGTACTTGTGCCATGCATATTTCATCATTTCCTTCGCCGCATCCCGGCGCTCATCGGTAGAGTCCTATGGTTTGAGCGGTTGAATGTTATTTTAATTAGTTTTTAAGCATGTTACAAATTACAAACCTTTGCCACGATTCTTTCGCAATTGTAACTTGAAAATTGTGCCAAGATTAAAATAGTAGATATTAGTTTGATTGATTTCATGTTTTTTAAAATTATATATGTATAAATTATCAAGGTATAAAAATGGTAAACTGATTTTGTTTTAAAATAAAGTTTACATAGCACTTTTACATACTGTGCGTTCTTAACTCGGAATAATGAATTATGCATGAAATATTTTTGCTCGGTTTAAAAATTGCTAATTCTAATTCCATACGTATCGTATTTTTGTAAATAGTTCAAAATATTTTCAATGTCTTTGTAATTTAAAATAACCATCTTATTAATCATAAATTACATAAATATTGATTTATATTACAATTACAATGCTAAAAATTTTATCCTGGCAAATTAATCAAGCAAAAATCATTCTAATTAATAAATACTGACTCTTGAGTTTACAATTTCAGTTTTGACACATATTTTGACATTGTTACTGATATTAATACAGTGTAATTTATATAATACTGTATAACTTATATTATATAACAAAGAAAATATTTATTATATTAATATGAATGATTTTTAATTTAATAAAATTAGACATTAATAAAATTAGAATTAATAATAGAATTAGGATTATTAGCATAAAATTAAATAAGCATGATAAAAAAAGTTAATTTGTTTAAAAAAAAGCTTTAAAAAAGAGCGCCGAAACCCGGGATCGAACCAGGGACCTTTAGATCTTCAGTCTAACGCTCTCCCAACTGAGCTATTTCGGCTGCGTATAAGATATTGCTTAAAATAAAAAACTAACTGGTTTATGCATAACTGGCAAGTATTTTTTTATACCACTCAAGTGCGATGCATTCAAATATTTAAACAGATGTAAATACAAATAATATATATTAGCAAGCTATTTCTATATTGTTTATCTCCACTATATTAAACAACTAATTATGATTAATATATGATAGAACTTGCAACATTTTGCCAAAGCATAATTGCTTCACGCTTAATTGAAGGGATAAATGCGATTTTAACCAAATGGTATTATTAGAATTAATATGGTATAAAATTTATATACCTAATCAAACGTTACTAGCTAATTTATTCAATCTAAATTTTTGCAAATATTTTAACTAATATTCGTAATTACTTTTTTTATATAGTTAGTTAATTTATCTTAATCAAATTGCAGTTATAGAGCATTGCATGATTGTAATTAAAACAAAATAAAATACAATTACACAGATTAAAAGAGTCATATTTGCATTGGTAGATAAAAGCGAGATTTTAGCACGTGTTATTAAGCATAATATCTCGCTTTTGTGCGCTATACGCAATTAATCATATCTATAGACTACTATAGGTGACAAAAGATCATTATACCTCATTAAGAAATCATCAAGAAGAAATTTGCGTCATTATACCAGTCTATTTTCTTAGTTTTAAAATATGCGTTAAAAACAACGTGTTAATCATTAATTATAAATCGAATCTAAAAATAATTATTTATATTCAATGTTATTAATGTTGTTTTGATTTCGTAAAATGCAGTGAAAATTTTCCGTAAATAATATTCAATACATGTACAGAGTATTTAAATATAAAAATATAACCATATTAATAAGTAATAATTGTAAGTCTGAAATAAAAGCGCATTGTACGATTTAAGCATAAATATTACTATTAATAATTTATAATTTTAGAAAAACAAGCATGAATAGCTATGTGTTCGCACTCTATGTCTGCAATACTTTTGGCCTCTATTTCCTAATCGTTGGCTTCCGCTAGATTGCTGCATGGTTGCTCGTTTGAGCATGCTTAAATTCATTTCACTACACTCATTAATAATGTTAACTCTGTTTATCATGCTTATTTAATTTTATGCTAAAATTATCTTATCACTAAATTAACCAGAATGATTATACCTTTTAAAATTATATGCAAGTTATAATAATATAAATAAAATCTAGTTAATTTAAAAAAGTATTATACATATCATATACATTAAGAAAACTGCAAGCATGAATAAATTCTACACATTATGTAATTTATCTAACATGTTATTTGTTATTAATAGCGATCCATACAGCCTGGACATCATTATTTTACTATGCTATTTTAGAAATAGAATACTTTATACGCACTTTATGTTACTTGGTGATTTCCCATATTGTTTCAAGATTAATTCCCTAGTGAATTTTATATAAATCACTAATAACACAATTGCAATGCTAAGTATTTTATTCATAATAAATTAATTAAAAACTATAATAAGTTTAATTTTAATGATTTATTTTAGTTTTGTATGCACAAATTATTATACAACATTTTACATTTAAATAATAGTTTATTTCTATCCAGTCACACATATAACCTTGATAACATTATAACAGTTTATATTTGATATTTGTGTATAAAAAAATAATATCAAAATAGTCTCTTTATAAAGAATATGCTTGGTGAATGAGCGATATTGTAGCATGTCGCTATTCGGTCTGCACGTTGTAGAGCTGACTGTAGGCGCCGTTGCGTTCGAGCAGTTCGTGGTGTTGGCCGACTTCGAGCGCCGCGCCCTTCGCCATAACGATGATTTTGTCCGCGTTCTGGACAGTGGTCAGCCGGTGCGCGATCACGATGCACGTGCGCCCGCGCGACGCCTCGTCCAGCGCCTGCTGCACTACCTGTGCGCGCACACACGGACAAATAATTTTCGTTAAATTCAATACGTTCAAATTAAAGGTTAAATAAAAAAAAATACATTCTTTAAAAATTATGCACAGTATTTAGAATAGTAGTTAGAAATAATGTAACTATGGTAAAAATAATTGATTAAAATTTGAACAGTTTAAATAAATCTACGATGTAAAAATTCTATAGACTTTATAGTATAGAGTTAGGAAATTTTTGCGCATAATTTAATAAAATAAACATGCTAGTAACTTGCGAAATGTAAATTGGGTTAACTTATATGGGAATAAGCTCCACTAATTAAACTAACTAGTTCGTAATAAGCATGCAATATTGAAATAAAATAAGATATTACAGCTTGCTAAAATATGACTGTAGCCAAACAAATGCGCGAAAATGTGTATAAAAACCTTTTCGGAGGTGGTGTCCAACGCGGACGTCGCCTCGTCTAAGAGCAGAATCTTCGGGTCGCGGACGAGCGCCCGCGCGATGGCGATGCGCTGCTTCTGGCCGCCGGACAACTGCGCGCCTTTGGTGCCGACGTGCGTGTCGTAGCCCTGCGGCAGTTCTTTGATGAACTCATGTATGTTGGCCTTCGAGGCCGCGGCCACGATCTCGTCCATGTCGACGAAGCGCCCGTTGTCGCCGTACGCGATGTTGTCCCGAATACTGTAGCTGAAGAGCACCGGCTCCTGGGATACCAGTGCCATCTGCGACCGATACCAGTCGATGTCGACGCCGTTGATGTTCTTCCCGTCCAATAGCTGTTAAACAAGTATATTCGCGAATTAATTACAAATTAGTGCAAATGTTAAATAATCATGATACAATTTTATGCCTAGGTTTTATATAGCAATTTATAATTACTTAAATCCTAAACTGTATCAATTTTGCATAGATAAATTAATAATGACTAATTGTGTATAAAATCCATAGTGAATACTAATTACTAAATAGTTATTATAGTAACTAGGTTAAAAATTTAAACTATGCACAAATTAAATAATCAATGATCAAATGATCATGTTGATATGAATTGATAATTTTAGATAGTAATTTCATGCTATATTATAAAACAAAAATAAAACTTCATATAATGTATAGCATATCTAACTTATATTAAATAATAATTTTAGCAAGGTAAAAAGGTTAAATACACTAATTCCATGGTTAGTTAGATTTTTAAAACAGTAAACATGCTAATTTAGTGAAACACGTACGATTTCGCCGCGATTGCAGTTGTAGAAGCGCTCGAGCAGTTGAATGGACGTGGATTTGCCGCATCCGCTCGACCCGACCAGCGCGACGGTCTCGCCCTTCTTGGCCTTAAACGACAGGCCGTTGAGCACCGGCACTTCGGGCCGGTTCGGGTACGTGAAGTGAACGCCGCGGAACGACAACTCGCCGCTGCACTCCGTCGGCCGTTCGGTGGCCGGCGTGTTGTTGTTGTGCTGATCGGCCGGCTTTCGGTCGATGAGTCGGAATATATTCTGCGCCGAAAGCTTCGCCTTCTGGTAGTCGGCCGTAAAGGTCGCGCTCTCGCCGACGACCACCGATCCGAAGATCATTGTCTCGATTATTCTGCGTAATTAAATGCATTTGATTACTATTTTATTCATAATTTTAATATGATATAGAATTAGTTCGTAAATAAATAAAATAATAATCAATAAACTTGATTAATGTTAAAGATAACTTGATAAAGTACGGTAAACAAAAAATAAATTCATTACGGGTTGAGTTTTTACCAATTTAACTAATGCTCTATTTTATTTTAAGCATGAAAGTTTTATACCAAAAGAATATTTACAGTTTGCTTAAGCGTCTAATTTTATCTAGCCTAATACAATGTATCTATTAGTTAATATTAACACTAAAATAAATTGCTAACATATACCGGTAATAAATAAACGTTGCTACTATAATATTGACGTTTAAAGTAAGCTTGAATCGTTTTTCACATAAGTTCATCTAAAATTAGCTAGCTAAAATTCCTGTTTTTATTTTCAGTAAACTGTGTAAACTAACGAAAATAAATTACTAACTTGAAGAAATCGCCCGACGCAATACCGCCCTGGGATACAAGTATACCGCCGTAGAGGAACGCGCCCGCGTAGGCCACCAGTGGTATCGATTTCGCCAAACCCAAGCCCAGGCCGTTCCAGAAGCAGCGCTTTTTCGCCGCACTTTACCCCAAAAAAATACAGTGTAAATTAACGACTTAAAAACAAAAATAGTAATTGAAATAATAACTCAACAAAATGTGAATAATTACGCGATTTTGTCGACCAAAACCTGATTGTATTTGTGGGCGAAATACTTCTCCTGATTGAGCGATACGACGGTGCGAATCGCGCCGATAGCCTCAATGGCGATCTTGGACGCCTGCTCGACGGCGGCCTTGTCGCTGGTTGAATGTGACGAGGTGATTTTGGTCGAGAATATCATCGAGAGTATGATGAATGGCATGAACGCCAGGGTAACCAAACTGAGCCGCCAGTTGAATACGAAGCCGAACGCCGCCGACGCGACGAACGTCGCGAACGACGAGCTAATCATCGACATCCGTGAGCCGGACGCCTGTGCGCGATTGAACATGGTAAAGAGTTAAGTGCTTGCCATGTTGCATTTAAACGAGCTTGGTAATTATAAGCCGAAATAGCTCAGTTGGGAGAGCGTTAGACTGAAGATCTAAAGGTCCCTGGTTCGATCCCGGGTTTCGGCGCTTCCTTTTTTCGTAAATAAACTTTTTTCGCATTTATTGTTAACAAGTTTAATTTTGTACATATGCTCTTTTTATCTTATCAGCAATTAAACTATTGTTAGTAAACTATACGTTATAAAATAATGACTAAATAACATCTAAGTAATAGGTAAGTAAACTTTGCCTTTCAATCATTCAAAAAAGTTTACTGTATAATTAAGCTCACGAGAGCGGACTTTAAACCATGTATAAATAGTATTCAATATAAACAATCTTGATTAAATTTACGGGTAATGAGTTTGTTATAAAAGTGTAATAATAAATAGCAATAATAAAAGTGCAAATCACATACGCCTTGAATGTTGGCCGCGTCGGACGAGAGCCGCGAGCACAGGGAGCCGGTGCTGTTCTCGGCGCGGTCGAACCAGCCGATCTCCTGGCGCAGCACCGACCCGAACGCCATTTTGCGCAGACGCAGCGTCAGGCGCTCGCTGGCGACGCCGAACGCCGAGATCTGGAACGTCGAGCACAGGAATGTGCCGAACGCGAGGCCGACGAACGCGAGCGCGTAGGTGCGCGCGGCCGTCGCCAGCGCGCTGTTCGTCTTGTACGCGGCGAACTCGTCGACCAGACTGCCGAATATGAACGAGTAGGCCGGCACGACGAGGCCGAACAGCGCCGAACATATGAGGCCAACGAATACGTAGAACTTGTCGACCCATAGGAGGCGCAAGAGTCGCATCTGCGAGAACTCCTTCAGTATATCTTCTTCGGTCTCGATCTTCTCGCCCTCTTTGCCCACTGAGGCCAGGGATTGCGGGACACTGTCGACAGTCGTCGAGCGCCGAAACACTTCCTCTTCGTACAGACTCTTGAGGTCATCGGAATCGGTCTTCGGTTTACTCTTCTGCGCGTTCACGAGCCGATAGTACCCGCCCCCCTTGGCCATCAACTCCGTGTGCGTTCCGCACTCGGCCACCGCGCCGTTCTCGATGAACACGATTCGGTCGGAATTGATGATTGTGGACAGCCGGTGCGCGATGATAATGGTGGTGCGGCCTTTGCTCGCCTGGTCGAGCGCCGTCTGCACCAACTGCTCGCTCTTCATGTCGAGCGCACTGGTAGCCTCATCAAGCAGCAGTAGTTTTGGTTTTGATATGAGCGCACGGGCTATAGCAATACGTTGTTTCTGGCCACCGGACAGTTGAGCACCGCGATCACCCACGTAGGTCTCGTAGCGCAGCGGTAGCTTATCGATGAACTCGTGACAGTTAGCCTCGAGCGCAGCCGACTCAATCTGGACGCTCGATACACTGGCGCCACCTTTCGCACCCAAGCAGATGTTCTCGGCGATGGTCGTGTCAAACAGCACCGGCTCCTGACCAACAGTGCCGATCTGCTGGCGCACCCAACCCACGTTCAAGTCCTTGATATTGCGCCCATCGATGAGTACATCCCCGCGTTTGGTGTCGTAAAAGCGCTGCAGCAGCTGAACGACCGTCGACTTGCCGCAGCCGGACGGACCTACTAGTGCGACCGTTTCGCCCGCACGTATGGAGAGGTTAAAGCCGTTGAGAATCGAGACCTCCGGCCGCAACGGATAGCTGAAGTGAATGTTACGAAACTCGATGTTCGCCTCGAGGTTCTTGAGTTTCTCGCCGGCGGTGGCCGACACGTCGATGGCCGGCTTGCGCGCGATGATCTCGAAGACGGTCTGCGCGGTGCCGCGCGCCACCTGTATGGCCTCCAGGTGCGGCGCGATGAAGCCGAGATTCCAGCCGCAGGTGGTCACGCACCAGAACACGATCACCATCGCGCCGATCGTGTAGTTGACCGGCTCGTCGATGATGAGTTTGACGCCGTACCAGACGCCGAGTGCGAATCCGTTGTACAGGCACAGCCACATCATGCCGGTGCCGAAACCGGTGAGTGCTGAGCGCCGTATGCCGCTGCGCATCGCCGGCATCAGATTCTCCTCATATCGCGCGCACTCTTTCTCTTCGCCGCCGAACGAGAAGACGGTTCGTATCGATGATATGACTTCTTCGGCGACTGTGCCCGCGTCCGCGTACGACTCCGTCTCCTTGCGCGCGAATGTCGCTTGTACCTGGCCAATTTGACATGGTTAGCTACTGTACATTTATTTCGTATTTTAGTTAAATTGTGCTTTGCTTTAATGCAACTTGGCAATAAATATTTCTATTTATTAATTTAGATTGATTTTAAATATTTTGTTAGCTAGCTAGATGCAATTTTATGTTTTATAATTCAACTAGATAATAGATATTCGAACTATTTATTTAGACTTGTTTTGGGTATTTGTAATATTTTGTTAGTTAGCTAGATGCAATTTAATGGTTTAATAAGTTAATAATTTAATAAGTTAATAGGCTAAAAACTTAGATTACAAAGTTAAATAGTTTAATAATTTGTTAATTTGCTAGTTGGTAAACTATATGTTATGCCTGTTAGCAATGTAATTTTAAATAAATGTTTTTCGCGCCTGCTTACCTTGGTCATGACGGCGGTGGAGGCGGCGAGGAGGGGCGCCATCGCCAGCACCACAAGCGTCAGTTTCCAGCCCCAGATGAAGGCGATTATCAAATTGATTACAGCGTTCGACGTATGATATATAGCGAAACCCAGTTTCTCGCCGATTCCGTCCTCCACGCGCTTCAGGTCACTATTTAATGCATTTTTTCAAACATGTTTAAATTGTATTAAACGTATATTTACATTCTATAAATTGCATGATAAACTGAACGTTCTAATTACGTTAAAATTGTTCTTATTTTATCAAAAATTGTTTTTATTAGTATTTATTTTTAAATATTATTCATAAAATAGTTGTTTGTAATTAAAAGATAATTTTTGATTGTACCAATTTACTTTATTGTAGGCTATATACTGGAGTAATTTTTAAAATAATTCTTGCTAAACTTGCTGATTTTGCGCTACATCCTATTATAAGTATTACGATTTTGTTTTGATTTTGAATAATTAGGCATGTTAAATAAAATAATAATGATAACAATTAATGCATTTTCATAATAGCTACCGTACAAAAACTAGGAACGCGCATAGGAATTAGCATAATTATTCAATTAACCATGTGCAATTTTTAACAGCTATTTAAAAAAAGACTATCTTACTATTCTATCTTAAATTAGGCTATCTCACTAATTATTTATAAGCATTGTAAAATAATTGAAAATAAGCAAGCTGAAATGAGAACATACGCGGAGACGCGCGACGCGAAGTCGCCGCTGGGCCGGGCGTCGTACCAGGCGATCTCCTGCTTGAGCACCGACTCGAAGTAGCGCACCCGTATCGTGTAGATCTGATTGGTGGCGGCGCGCGAGAAGCACGCGACGATCAGGAACATGCAGGCCAGGTAGAGCACACCCATGCCCAGCAGGGAGCCGCTGAGCACGTAGGTCTGGTGCAGGAAGTCGTCGATCGTCGTGTTCGTCTCGTTCGAGCCGTGCACCTCCTGCTGCTCGTAGTTGACGAACAGGTCGACGACGTCGCCGAACAGCACGTTCATCACCGGCCAGGCCGAGCCGCCCGCGAGCGCGCCCAACCCGCCCAGCAGCAGCAGCAGTTTGTCCGATGTGGATGAGAATTTTAGCTAGATCATTTAATATTGTTGTTAGTTTTTTTTTGTTTACATGTGCGTTTTGCTAGTTAATTTTGTACAGTATTCTATAGTTTAATTTGCACAGTATACTTACTAATTCAAGCAAGGAAACCATCCTCGCTCTCGTGTCATTTTTATCATGCTTATGTTTATCACCCGATATGCTGTTTTGAATTGAATTGAAAATTAGTTTTAGCTTGATCTAATAATATATGAATTTATACTATTCATAAATTCAAAACTTACGTCACGAAAGTTGCCTCTTTTGATCTCATTGTTTTACAATTAAACAATTCAGGTCTTAGTTTGCAAAGTACAATTTGTTAATAAAGTAAAATTTATAATTTATATAATTTTTTACAATTTTTTTGTATTTTTATATTTAATTTGTTTTAATTCAATTCAATTGAATTTATATGCTTTTGAAAAGACAGTAAATTAATATTTAGCCAAACGACTACATAATGACAAAGAATCATGCTGAAGTTCGCTTGTATTTATACTGTTTAAATTTGTTCTATGGCTTATCTTCATCTAACAAGTTTTAATGTCTTATTAGCCAATTAAATTCTACAAATTTAAGTTTTATTGTCATTTGTGCAACTTGGTTCATTTAATTAACAATAAAAAAGCACTCGCTTTCTACACACTTTGTTTTTTATGGTATGCCAATATAAATCGAGCATGTTACTGTACCTATACCTAGCATTATAGCAAAAGTAATTAGAAAGCTAATAAAATCTGAACTTTCTAAAGAATTAAAAGGTTAATTTAGAATTTTAATGTACTGTATAAAAGTAGTAATTGTTTTGTTTATCAATTATTAATGTAAATTAATTTTATTTTAAATACTTATTGAATAAGATTTTATCTAGATAACTTTATCAGTTAATTATTCATATTAAATTATATCGGAATAGTTAGCAAACATTATTAAATTACTTTTTATTGTGTACCGTTCCCTACCATTCCTACTTGAAATAAACCCACCCAGTTTAAATATAGGACATGGCTAAAATTAATTCATAAATATTTATGCATTTTGCTATAAATGCCTAACAAGTTACATCAGAGTCATTGCCAAAAACTAATGAAACAACTCAAAACTAACTGCTTTTTATCAAGGACAAAATACTAAACTTAATTGAATAATACAGTATCTATAAAGTTTTATATTAGTTTACAATGTAAAAATGAATGCAAGAATGTGTTATCCGCGCCACTGAGTCTATTATTGAATGTTTATTTAACTTAGTTACAGTGAAGTTTAATTAACATTGCTTAAATCTGAAAATTATTACCAAACAAATCGAATGCAATTACCAATATATTTAACAATGTAAATTTTAAATTATTGTTTATTTTATATTGTTTATAAATGTGATAATTCAAGCAATTCGCCGTTAACAAGGTAAATAGAAACTTGTTACACCTGTTGATATCAATTAAGAATTTCGAACACTTGTAAAACAATTTGTTTTTATTAATCCATTTTTAATACAATTTATAAAAACTTTTTTTCTAATCTTTCAATTGAATCGAAAATCGAAAACAAATTAATTAAATTATTTTTAATATAAAATAAATTATTTTCATTCATTAATAAATCATTTCTTTTTGTTGAGAAAAATGAGAAAATTATTTCTGAAATATAAAAAACAATATATTTTTGGCGGAAAATAGAGAGCAATTGAAAAAAAATAAAACTAAAAAATACAAAAAAATAAAAATAAAATTAAGAATAAATTTGAGAATAATTTGTTCGTAAGAAAAGAAACGCAAATAATTAATACTGAAAACAAAATGATCAGTGTAAAACTAAATGAGAGAGCAAAATAAACTTGGGTTTAGATTCAAAGCTCGTTTCGGGAGATTCGGCGAAAAAAAAAACAAAACAAAACAAAAACTAAAAACAAAAATCAAGTTTTGGTTTCAATAGAGAAAACAGTAATAAATCGAAAGAAACAAAAATTTTAAGAAACGATTGAAACAAAAGCCGAATAATTAGTATAAGAGAAAAGAGTTAACAAAACAGAGAAATCACATATAAATCCCATTCCAAACAATTGAAAAAAAAGATCGGGCGGTCCGGTAGTCATGGAGGTAAGGCCGATGTGCGTTTGCGCTCGACAACTACGGGTGCGCGTTAGAAGCCGCGCGCCTTCTGCGCGGCCACGAACTCCGGGTAATCGATATATCCGTCCCGATTCTTGTCGTCCATCTCGAGGATCGGGTCGATCATCTGCTCGAGCTCTTGATCGTTGAAGATCTTGGTCGTGCCCGTCGCCTGCGGCTGGCCGGTCGTCTGGCCCAGGTGCTTGCTCTCTTCCACTGCACACGGCGTTAACAAAAAAACAAGTATTAAAACAACAATATCTCATATATGTGCCAAACAGTCAATTCAAAACCCAAATATAAGTTTATAATCGGTTTTATGAGCATCGGGTGCAGCGTTTGTGAGCTATGGGTGCGCACACATACCGTGCCAGTGGATGAGCGACTTAATGAGTTCGCTTCCGTCCAACTTATTGTTGTTGTCGTTGTCGTGCATCTTGAAGTAGTGGAACTGCAGCTCCTCCTCCGACATCTTGCTCAGGTCGTCGGCGCCGACCGACCCGTGCAGGTGCTCCTACAGTAACCATAAGAACAGATAAATTAGTTTTTAATTTAAATTTATAATTCAATTAATAATTAAATCGATATTTCATTCATAAAAATAGTATTTTTTAGGTTAACTATAGATTCGCTGAAAAGTCATATTAAAACTCTTTAATGAGATTTTAATGGCTATTGTGTGAACTGAAGCGCGGAATCAATGCACAGTAACTATAATTAATATCTCAGCGCATTGTGTTGAGGCACGGGTGGGTCGAGGGCGAGTAGTTTATTGAGAAAAACTAGTTTTCAGCGCAATATGATGTCTAAAAACAGAACTGAATTTAGAACTTCATAAAAAAAAACTTAAAACAATTATTAAAAACTAAAACAATCGGCAAATGCTCTGCACAGTCGGGTCGGGATCCTAGCGCTCGGCAACTGACGGGTCAGCACCGGGACTACAAAATTAGAACTAAATTTACACTAATTGTGAACTAAATTATAAAACTAAACAATTTTTACAAATATACTAAAATCTAAAACAATCGGCAAATTCATAGCACAGTCGGGTCGTAATGTTAGCCTTTGGGAGCTGACAGGTCAGCACCGGTACTACAAAATCAACGCTAAATACACATTAATTGCAAATTAGATCTAAAAACTTATACAGTATTTAAGAAAAAGAAACAAATTCTATGTAAAACAGATAAAACGAATGCTTTCGAGCGAATGAGTAGCGGCGCCAGACCTTCAGGTGCTGTCGGTCGTGAATGCGCTGCTGGTCGTGCAGCACATTGGCGCCGTGCTGCGGCGCCTGCTGGTACTGCGGCACCTGGCCGGCGGCCAACTGCTGCGCGTGCTGGTGCGACACAACTTGCTGCGGGTGCTGCTGCTGCACCTGGCCTTGCTGGCCGGCCTGGTACGAGTGGATCTGCTGCTGCGGCACTCCCTGCTGCTGCACCGCTTGCTGCGGAACTCCTGTCGTAATTGAAATATATTTTAAATTAAATATCAATTAAATTGTGTTTAAAATCAATCGCAAACCGTATTGTTGTTGTTGTTGTTGGTATTGGCCGACGACTACTTGGGTGAGACAACTGAGCGCACACGTGATGAGCAGTGCATTGATTTGCGTGCAATAGTCGCCGGTATATGTCTGTGCAAATTAATCGGATGTTTAGTTGAATTAAATTGAATTAATAGTAATTTTAATAAATAGTAAATATATTTAAAATTTTTTGTTTTAGACATACCTTTCGAGTCATGTTATGGAATGAAAAATGAGTTTTGATTTTTGAGTTTCGAAAATATTGACTAAAAAATAATTTCGGTGTGAATTTCGTGAGGATTTGTCGGTTTGGCGAAAATGTGAATTATTGCTTTTGATTGAGTGGCGGTCACATTAAATTGAGTTGTGATTTAGGTAGAAATTAAATTAAAGGAAAAATTTAGACTCAATTCAAATACGGCTTTTGAGTGATTTTTTTTGAAGCGACGAAAACAGACGTGTCTTTGAAAACCGGTTGCCATAGCGACGCGGGTTTAAAGTTTTTATTGTTTTTTATGCAAATGTTGTTTTTGATGTTTACGGTTCGTTCGACAAATACGTCGTTTTATTTACAGTAAATTTTAAACATTTTTATTACAGTAAATACAAATTAAATTAAACATGTTATTGATAATTATTATCATATTATAAAGAATAATTTAAAAGGCATGACATGTATAAATTGTTACAGCGTAATTTTATCGTATTTAATAACCAAGAGTAATTTTTTAACTTTATATAAAAATTTTATATTTACAGAAAATGGCTTAAATTGTATACTGTACAGTATTAAAGTGTTAATTCAGTACTGAATATATTAAATAACTTAAGCTTAAAACAATAATGCTAAAAACTATTCAGACTCCAGTGGCATGATATTTTCATTAAGGATATAATTTTTCTAAATTGATAATGTTGCATTTTATAAATGTTACGTGTTGCTAAAAGATATCTTTACAAATTGAACAATCATCTCTAAGAGATTAAATTTTCTGTGAATGACACGTATATATAAAGCGTAAAAAATCAACGTGCTTAAATCAGCACATGTACATGTCAATATTAATTCTGTCATATCAGTCATTTCTTTTCCTTGTAAAATTAATGCTGATCAAATATTTATACTGTTTAATTTTTAAAATAAGTCGTATCATAGCGTAATTATTTTGCAGACTAACGCAAAAAATGTGCATTTTACTAACATGTTTAAATTTTATATCAATTAAAACATTTTATATAAATTGTTAAAAAAAACTTTAAGCACAAGTTGCATGCTTAAAAAAATAAACAATCAATATATTCGAATTCATTAACCGCACTAAAAGTCTCAAACAAAAAAGTTCAACACACAATAGTACACTGTATAAACTATTACACAGTATAAAAAAAGTTTTACCACTTTTATTGGGAAAGGAAACAAATGGGAAAAAACACTAATAATAATAAAACAAAAATTCAATAGAAATTCGTAAAAACTATTCAGTCGTTTCCAGACTTTAGAATCTGTTTAAACGTAAAACTACACAAAAAATATATTTTAAACTTAAAGTTACATTGCAAAAAATCCAACAAACATTACAGAAAATACACTTGTTAATCAAAATAAACTACATTGTAAAATAGTTTCGGCTATAATAGTCTAATAGACTCTAATCAATCGAAAAAACCTCAAACGAGAGTCTAATCGCGAGAAAACAATTTTATTCAATGTTTGCATAAAATATTCTGTGCACAAATAAAATACACTGATTAAACGACTCAGCACTGGTAGATAAGGGACTGGCGATGAGGAGGAGGAGTGCCGGGGAGAGCTGAACTTCCCGTGCACTCCAAGCGCAGCACACATACACTGCACAGCAGTGACTGTAAAAGTGATTTCAAACACATTTAAACGCAACGACTCTTATCGGTAGTTATAAAACAGTGAGAAAATAGTTAAACAGTTTAACCAAACACTTGACGTCGAATACACTGCACAAATCTGAAGCCCATATTTGATTTGCGAGCAAAAAGTGTTTTTGAAAACATTAACGAAAAGAAAAATTTCCACTGTGTGCTAAAACTAAACTGCAACTTTTCTACACAGCATAATTTCGCCTCGAAACGCCCTGGGTGTCCGCGATGTCGTCGAAGGCCGAGCCGCTGCTACCGCTGTACTACCAGAAGCCGTTCCCATTCATCAAACTATGCAAAAAATATTTACCGTTGGCCACGATCTCGCTGCTGGTGACGCTCAGCCTACTTTGCTACCTGTTCGTGCCTCAGGTGCGCGTCTCCTCGGCCGGCGCCGATGGTTTCGGCCAACGATGGCCGTCGATGTTCTATAGCAGCGAACGAACGCCACCCCCGCCTGCGCCGCGACTACAGCCGATCAACGACTACACGAGACGCGCGGCCAATACGAATAGTCCGTTCGGCGAGACCTACGATCGAGTGACCGCTTTCTTCGCGTCGAACGGCAATAATAACGACTATAATAACCAGCGCAGCGCCGATCTGGACGGCCAACAGGCGCCACCGCCGCCGCTGCCACTGGTGCTGCCGTCGGGTGACGACCCGAACGCCACTGTACGCTCACAGCGCGAGTTCGTGCGCGAAATGGCCCGGCATGCGTGGGACAACTACGTGCGCTACGCCTGGGGCGAGAACGAGCTGAGGCCGCTGTCCCGTAAAGGCCATACGTCCGACATATTCGGCGGCGACAACCGTATCGGCGCGACGATCGTCGACTCACTCGACACGCTCTATATCATGAATATGACCGACGAGTTCCGCGCGGCCCGGGATTGGGTGGCCACTAGTCTCTCGTTCGATGAGCTCAACAGCGCGATGTCGGTCTTCGAAACGGTCATCCGCTTCGTCGGCGGTCTCCTCTCGGCCTACGCGTTCACTAATGACCCGATGTTTCTGGCGAAGGCCCGACACGTGGCTGACTATATGCTGCCGGCGTTCAACACACCGACGGGTCTGCCGCTGGCGCTGATTAACCCGAAGACGGGTAGTGCGCATAACTACGGCTGGGCGTCCGGCGGCAATTCGATACTGTCGGAGATCGGTACGCTCGACCTCGAGTTCGTCTACCTGAGTGCGGCTACTGGTGCGCCCGTCTATGAACAGAAGGTGACGAAAGTGCGCGAAATACTGGACCGAATGCCGAAACCGCACGACGGCCTCTACCCGAACTACATCGACCCGAATAGCGGCAAATGGGGCGAAGAGTCGATATCGATCGGCGCGCTCGGCGACAGTTACTACGAGTACCTGGCCAAGTCGTGGGTGCACACGAACGGCACGGATATACAGGCGCGGCGCCTGTACGACGAGGCGGCCGCCGCCATCGACCGACATCTGGTGCAGAAGTCACAGCACGGGCTCATCTATTTGGCGCGCATGAGCTACGGCCGACTCGTGCACCGGATGGAGCACTTGGCGTGTTTTTCGGGCGGTATGTTCGCGTTGGGTGCGCACGACCTGCGGAATCTGGCCGCGCGCGACCACTTCATGTCGTTGGGCGCCGCGCTCACGGACACCTGCGCGCAGTCGTACCTGCGCACGGCCACCAAGCTCGGCCCGGACACGTTCGGCTTCACCGAGGACAAGGAGGCCGTGGCGTTGAGCGGCAATGAGCAGCACTACATACTCCGGCCCGAAGTGATCGAAAGCTACTTCTATTTGTGGCGCCTGACCCACGAGCAGCGCTTCCGCGACTACGCCTGGAGTGCCGCCCAAGCGCTCAATAGGCACTGCCGGACCGACGCCGGCTTCTGCGGTATCCGCAACACGAGTGACGTGAACTCACCCAAAGACGACGTCCAACAGACCTTCTTTCTGTCCGAGACGTTGAAGTACTTGTATCTCATCTTCTCGTCCGACGACTTCATCCCTTTGGACGACTGGGTGTTCAACACCGAAGCGCATCCGTTCCCCGTTCTCCGCAATTTACCCCCGATTCCCGCCCGTAGTCATTGATTTTTTAGCTAGATAGTTTTTTTTAATTATGAGTTTTAGTTTTTTTTGTTTTTGGATTATTTTTAGTTTTTTTCCGTCACAAGTGTTTGTTTTTTAATTCAAAGTAAGAATTTTTTTTTTATTTAATAGAAATATTTTATTTTTTTATTTATATTTTAATTCCGAAGAAATACTCTTGATATATTTTTGATATATAGTTGTACAGGGTATTTATTAATTTCGCATCATTGTAAATTTAAGCAAATTTTGTTGATATTTTTTTAAAGGGGAATTGTAATTGTAAATAGTAACATTATTTTTCGAATATTTAGCAAGTTCAATTATACAACTTTTTAAGGAATAAATAAACTTGTTGATTTATTTATTTAAACTTAAATGTGAACAATAGCATCATATTACTGTACTGTACTTGGTAATCGAGTTCATTTTGTTTGAAAAATAGTATCAAGGCAAATCTAAGAGTGTTTGGCAGCGGCGGCAACTGCGGCGATATAAGCGGCGCCTTTACCGCTGCCGCCGTCGGCCAGAAATATGTCGACAATTGTCTCTTTCGGAACCAATTCGCGCACAAAGTCTGCGATTAATGTCTGAAGTTTCGGATGTTTTCGATACAGCGATCCGTCCGCTCCGACGCGAACTGACGGCCGACCGATGTGTCGGACCAGTGCTGTGATGTCTGTTTGCAATTGTTTATACAGTATAAAAATTTATTATTTTTACATTTATAAAATTTTACTATAAGTAATTCAGTTTAAATTGTATCTAGATAAATTAATGTTTGTTAACTATCCACTCACTGGCAGCGCATACAAGTGCAACGCGAACGCTGACCAAAGCGCACACATATCTCACGATTTCGATGTCGGCGCTCGTGATCTGCGCCGAAGAATATCCCAATCGATGCAATAGATCGGTGACGACAACTACCAGTTGTTTGTCATCCCCGGCCGTACTCTCGACCGCCGATACATCGGGTGCCGTAATACTGAATCGGGTGTTAAGTTCGGCGGTAATTACGGCACTTAAGAGAAGATTGTTTTGAGCCAACGCTAGCAGTGCTTTGCGCACCACTTCGCCGATGAAGACGCCGCCGACCATCTTCTCGAAACTAACCATGATACCATAATAGTTGTGATAAATTCGTGCATTGTATAATAAAAATGACATTTAAATATAGACTAAATGCATACAGTAAGTTAAAAGAATATCAATTTTAAATAGTTAGTAAATAGTAAATTAAACCTTGAATAAAAAGCCGCATGTAAGTAAATAAGTAGAATTGTGCCAATATTTATATTTAATTAATATGTACTGAACAAATATAAATAAAATAACTTATAATTGGAGTTTAAAGTCGTTAGCACTAGCATGTAAAATAGTTAAATGTTTGCCTGGAAGTTTCCGACAAGGTAACTCATCATGCAATAAATTAAACTGTATAATAACTTACTGTACAAACTATAATTAAAAAAGTATATAAGAGCAATTATAAACTTTTCAAATAACTAGAAAAAACATCTGTGCAATGTCAATTAAAAAAATATATTAGATTAATGAGTTTAAAACATATTACAAATATAGTAAATAAATATACAAAGCTATTCTAAGAAGTAACATGATAAACTATTAATACATACCTAAATGAGTTGGGACAGCGAGACTCGGCGTCGACCTCGAGATCCCACTTTGTTTTAAGCGAATCGAGTGACCCGTTGTCGCCGAGAGCGCCGCACTCGACGTTCACAATCACGTGATCGACGCGTTTGCCGAACGTCTTCACGGCGTCGATCCGAGCGATGCGGTCGACGCGTTCGACATAACACGCGTTCATACCGGAGCCCAACACGAGGCTGATGTAGGTGTCGGGCCGTAGACTCTGGGCGTAGACGAGCGTCGCTGTCGTGTCGTTAGTGATCGCCCGCACGTCGACGGGTAGGCCTTTGCGGTCAATGGCCGACTGCAGGTACTCGACGGCGTCCTTCCCGATAGCGTTCGGCAGATCCGTATCGAAGCCGAATTCAACGATAATTGACTTATCTATTGACAACTGATTGAAGCCGAACGAGAAGGTAAAGCCGAGCGGCAGTCGGCGACCGCTACTGTCCTTGACGTTAGCGCCGATAAAGTCGGCGATACAGACGGCCAGGTAGTCGAACAGCTTTAGAGTATAGATTGTAATTTTAAATAATAAACTTGCTAATTTTTAGCATTTATATCTTATTATCAATTCTATTTGTCATGTAACAATTTGAATATTATAACTATTATTATATCCAGGGCATTTGATACTAAAAATAATGTATTGTAGTAAAGTTTATTCTGCTTAAATTAATTACTAGTAAGGTTATAGTTGACTTTTAAAAATATACCTAGTTGATAATATAATGAATTGATAATTGGCTATTTATCATGTTTATGTTACTTGATTGTATTTATTATAATTACGTTTTCGGGCTTTCCCTGCCGGTGCTCAATGCTGATATCGTAATGTTGTTGATGAAATTCGGGCGCCTGGCCAGCTTTTAGTCGTGCCAGTATCAAGCGCAAATTCGTATTACCAAGATCAATAGCCAATACATCGCCCGTTTCGCTGCCGTCGGGCGCGTCGGTGACGAATGTGTTGTTCATATAGAACTGCGACTTTCGCACCGGAGCGGCGGCTAAGCCAAGTTGCATCTCTTCGCCAAATTGCGCCATGATCATTTCAAGTTTAGAAGTTGGCATGTGCAAATCTTTGAGGACATCCTCAGCCTAAAAATTTATAACCAATTGTTAATATTTATCAAATCAATAATTAATATTTTACATTAAAATAATCTATCTATATAAAATTAATAATTATAATTTTAGATAGTCTAACAATCTATTATGCTAATACTGTATTTAAAAATATTAAATTAATTCTATTATAATCTATTTAATAACTAATTATTTTATACACTGTATATATTAACTTATTAAACATAATATATGTGAATACTGAACAAATTTATCTAAATATGTTGTAAATATGCTTAAATAACTTGTAAATTAATAGCTAGCTAATTTTAAAAAAGGCATACCGGTAAAATGTCAATATATATTACAAGAATTTTAAGGAATAGTACATACTTTTTGCTTTTGAATTGCATTGCTTAATTTTAACTGTGGGTTGTGATACTCCGAATGTTCAAGTAGAAATATTTTATCCATTTTGTTCATGCTAATAAAATTATTTATTTATTATAGTAAATTGTTAAAAAATTTTATAAAAATTATATAAAAGTATAATTTTGCAATTTATGTTATTTTACTTTGCTGAAATATTTTATTATTTCATTTTAATATAACAAAAATATACATTTTACATTAGAAAATATATTGATAGCTAATACAGTGCTCTTTTAATTTGGAATTAAAATTTATCAGGAATTAATATATAGATAACAATTTATCAAAAAAAGCTATGATAGCTAAATCACAGTAATTTTATCATGTTTATTTTATTCTAGTTATATAATACCTCGTTCCAGAAATTCAGGCAACTTTAAAAAAATTATTGCGCAAAAACGGCTGGAGATAATCAAATGAAATAAAAACCATTTTGAACTTCAACATCTCAAATATTTTTGCCAGTATAAGCTGATCAGGTCAAAGGTCACAGACTACTAAATAATTAAGGGTTTGCAGACCCCATATGTCCTGGCTAAACCGTAACAGATAGAACAAGTATTTATAAACACTTTTTGTTAAGAAGAAATTAAAGTTTAATACAACATTAAAATCATTAAAATCGGATCGCTAACTCCAGAGTTATAAGCATGTAAAGTTAGGCAATTTTGTCATATTTTGATGATTTTCACTATTTTTGTTCAACTTTAGTAAATTGTCAATTTTCGTTACTCTTACAAATAGGTAACGACTGCATAAACGACTCGAACAGACATCGCAGCACTGGTCCGACACATCGGTCGGCCGTCAGTTCGCGTCGGAGCGGACGGATCGCTGTATCGAAAACATCCGAAACTTCAGACATTAATCGCAGACTTTGTGCGCGAATTGGTTCCGAAAGAGACAATTGTCGACATATTTCTGGCCGACGGCGGCAGCGGTAAAGGCGCCGCTTATATCGCCACAGTTGCCGCCGCTGCCAATCGCTCGTTGATTTGCATTGATACTAACCAAGCTTACCGTAATTACCAAGTAAAATTCATATTTAAGTCTGTCATAGATAAATAAATTATGTGCAAAATCAACAAGTTTATTTATTCCTTCTGGAAGTAAACAAAGTGCTATTCAAAAGTAGTGGACTGACAATACTTTTATTTTACTTAAAAAAATACAGGTTTTACATTATTTAATAAATAGCAAGCTCTCATATTTATAACTTTTATTTATCATGTTTAATGTTCATTAAATTTATAAATAATTTTTGCAATTTTTATTTAAAAATTTATAATCTTGGTTATTTATAGTTAAAATAATTTTATTGTATATATTATATATTAAGATATTTATTTATATAAGATTTAATTAATTAATTTGTCTACAATAAACAAGCATAAATGTAACGATGTAATTAACATATTAATTATTACAATATAAAACAATTAATTTAATAATTGCTAATTGATTTTACTATATATAGTTTAAATTTAAGATAAAGTTTATTTTTAGCAATTAATTTTATCAAACATAAATATAAAACGAATTAATAGTATTTTAAAAAAGTGTTATACATATAAACTTCAAAAATATTTCTGATTGGAGTAGAAATGCAAATGTAGTGCAAAATAATCTCAACTCACGTTCGACTCATTAATCCCTAACTAATAGACAGTGTCTATAGTGTTGACGTAATTCGACTCAAATTCCTTGCTTTCGATTATATTTTCGCTAATCTGTACACAAAAATAGATTAATTAAATATAAATCAAAATAATTAGCGAAAAAAGTTTATAAATAATATGATAATTATTAGTAATTAATGTGAAAACAGAGCTTAAGAGCCGTAACGACTAAATAGCGCCAATACCGCCCTCTCTTAAGGCTTACTATTACTAATGATTTTTTGTATACGAAAACTATTGATTGCTTTGCAATTAAGTCTTAATTTAGTTTTAATTATAAAAATAATTACGAATTCAAACACAAAAATACGATTTGAATAATAGCGGGAATGCGTTAAAAGGGGTAAAACAGATGGCATATGCGGAGAATGGGAGCGAAAGCGGAATTCGCGAGTTATTGGATGTAATGGAATATTGTCGGGAAGTGGAGGGAACGGCGGGCCGCGGAGGGTTCGGGTATCGCTTCTCGGCCTTTTGGCTAAGATCAAAGTGTAGTATCTGTTCTTATCAGCTTAATATCTGATACGACCCCCATTGGGGGTCAAGATATTAAACTAATTTTTGTGGGTTGGCGGGGGTACCGGGGTTTACCCCTTCCCCGCCGCGGGTCGGCCCGGGATTGCAGTACATCCGGGAGTGGCCCTCCATTTACAATACAAAAATAGACGCATTTCAAAAATATCCACATTTATACATGTACATTTAATTTCTAAAATATATTTTTCATTTTACCCGATGTCCACGGCTAGGGCGAGCGGCCGACGCGCGACTGCCGGCGCACCCGACGTACCGCCGGTCCGACAGGTGAACACGAATTACATCGACTTCGAGACGACGTGTCAGGTCTGTCTGCAGGAGACGAAGTCCGAGCTCTGGGTGAAGTGCGACGCCGGCACCGGCACTGCCTGTCCGCGCTGGTTCCACAAGGAGTGCCTGGCCATTTGCAGAAATGTCGCGATTAGCCAGGTAGTTTCGCGTTTGTTTAGCTTTACCAAGTTTAAAGGATTAAATGAATGAAGATTTCAATTCTTGATTAGAAAATCAATGTTTTATTTTTCAATTTATTGTCAAAAATCGTTTCTCTTTTTTTATTTTGTCGTAAAATAAGTGATTAAAAAAACAATAACAACGAAAAAAACAACTGATTAGGAAAACAGAACTCAATTTACACTGTTCAAAAAAAAAATTCAAACATGCTACGGCGTAATCTAAACGACAATTAGTTTTCAAATTGAAAAATTATCACAAAGTGTGCAGTTTAAAAACAATAATGATACAAATAATCAATCAAGAATCATTGTTTAAATAATTACAATTCAAAAAATCATTTGTTTTTTTATCAATAATTAATATTTGGTTTTCTGGAGTCAATTGGAAAAAACGTCTAAAATATTCGAAAAATACATTAAAAATAATAATAAAAAAAACAATTTATTTCGAAATCGCATCAATCGAATTGCACTTTAAGAACAATTGTTTCAAATATTCATCATGTCCTAAATTAGATCATGTTGTTTTTCAGCGGAATAGTCAACAGTAAATATCAATTCAAACAAACAAACAGTGTATTCAAACAGCCTATCGAACCGACGGTCGGCTGAGAACTGGATTAACGACTAATCGATTCGCACAACAATTGCTTAAATTAAACGAAAACTTGTCGGACGTCTCGGCCTTCCGGCGCCGGCGGCCGAGCGTCGACTTCAACTCGCGGCGCGTGCGCCGCACCGACAGCGCCTTCAGGAGCCGATCGACGAGCGTATCGGCAACGGCTGCCGTCCGATCGCCGGCGGCCGTCGTCGCGGCGTCGGTCGCGTCGAACGCGAGTGTTGACTGATTTGAGGTATTGTCCGCCGACGCGGTGTCGGCCAACGAATCGGTCGCCGCCGGGGCGGCCGACGACGAGGAGGAGGATGACTGAGCGCTATCGGCCGGCGCGTCGGCATTCGCGGCGTTGCCGTCGCCGGCACTATCGCCGCTGTCGGACGACGGGGGCGGCGGTTGAGGCGGATCGGGCGGCGGCGGGTCGGGCTGCTCGGCAGGCTCGGGCCGCACCGTACGCACGAGCGCCTCAATCGTGATCGGATGCGTCTGCGCGAGAATGTGCGGCAACTCGTAGTTGTGAAAGAAGTAGATCATCGAGTGCTGAATGAACAGCCAACTGGTCAGCAGCGCGAGGCCCGAGTACTGGCCGTTGAAGCGGTAGTCGTACGCGTAGAACGCGAAGTGATACAAATAGAAGAACTTGAGCCAGTGGCGCCGCGTGAGCGCCGTGTGCGAGCACATCGCGTCGAACTGGTCGGCCAGCCACACGATCAGTATGACGTAGAACGCGGTGGTCGTGTCGTTGAAGAACTCGGACATAATCGCCTCCATGCCCACGAGCGCCAGTATCACGGTGAGCAGCGGCGCGGCCGGGAACGTCTGGTAGGTGAGGTGCGCGTTGCTCTCGAGCGTGTGCATGAGCTGCGCGACGAACACGAACACCTGGTGGTGCGAGTAGCGCAGCAGCATCGAGATCGACAGCGTGAACACCAGCATGATGAAGGCCGCGGCGATGTACGACGCCCGCGTCATCCAGATGTTCACGAACCGGTAGTGCTCGCCCGTGATCACGTTGCGCACGTAGCCGCGGTTGTTCTCCTTCTCGGCCAGGTTTTTGAGCGAGCCCATGAGGATGTCGTCGTAGCCCAGGAGTGTGTTGAGGAGGGTTCGCGACAGGATGTCGCCGAAGCACACGTTCGACACCGGCGACAGTGTTACCACTTTTACGGGAATCTGTAGGCGTTGTCGCGATCGCGCCGATAGCCGAAGGAAGCCGTACTCGAGTGAGTACTCGACGATATACGACTCGTGCGGCCAGACTGTCCGGTCGGGTGTATGTGTGCGCGTGTGTGTCGTTCGTGTTGAGGGGAACGGAAGAGAAATATAGTTTTAATTAGTTTTTGTTTTTTTAAATTAAATTAGTTTTAGTTTTTTTATATTAAATTCTTTTGTTTTACTATTTTTTTTAATTTTCCGATAACTTCTCATGTAATATCTCATTATTTTTTCTTTAATTAATCTGTTTAACTATAAAACGATTAATTTATGCTTGCTAAATGGCATTTAATAAAGAAAACAGTTAATTGACTTGATAATTAAAAATCGATAATTATAACTTCAGTAAAATATTCATGCTTATTTTCTTACGAAATACTCTATTTATAGCGAAAGTATTTTCTATTCATTATGTACTGTGTAAAATAATTCGCTAAATGTTTAATAAATGCTATTAAACCGACTAAACAGTCGCGAAAATCAGACAAATGCTAAACAACTGCCCAAATATACTGTGCAAACAAATCAGACGCTCGCATAAATACGAAATCAGAGTAACATGATCAAATATCGAAACTAAATCCCTGATAAATAAGCACTCAAGCTAATAAAAACAAAAAAGCGCATGCTAAAAATAGCTGCAAATCCTCTGCAAACACAAAAAACAGCCGTTCCCTCGGGAACTACGGGTGCAATCAATATCAAAATTGAAAATACAGTGCACCTTAAATAGACAATTAGGGAACGGGAGGGCGAGGGGTACGGGTGTACGTACCGGCGCGCGTAATCATCTGCAAGTGCGACAACTTGTCTCTCAACGGCTGCGGATATCCGTTGTTCTCATTATTATTATTGATTTGATTGCTATAATCGATGAGATCTTTCACACCAATCGCACTCAGATTCGCGTACAGGCGCTCGTCATCCTCGGCCAACTCGTCCTCGTCGTCGGCGCCGACATCGCCATCAGCGCCGATACGATCGACAATCCGCGTCTTGACCTTCGACTGACGCACAAGACTATCGATCTTCGAGTGGCGGCGATCGGCGACGTCGTCGGCGCCGTAGCCCTCCATCGGCCGGACGTTGAGTTCGACGCCAATCGTGCGGTTATCGGCGTTGAGGATATCGGGCGCTTTGGCGCCACCACTACCCGCGCTGTCAGTGTCTTCCGCGGCGGCGGCCGCGTCGTGCGGGTCGTTGAGTATCTGCACCCGTAGTATGCCGTCCCTCGGCCACTCATTCTGGATGTGGTCCAAGCAGTTGATCGGCGTTCGGATGAACGACACGTGCAGATGGCATAGTATGAAGAGCGAGGCGAACGCGGCCAACAGCACCGACCACTCGAGCGCTCGGCGGACTTTGCCCGGTATGGCGAGCGCGTAGATGACGGCGATCTTGAAGAAGAGCACCCGAAACAGTCGGGCGCGCATATGCAGGAGCGTCACGTCGTTCGGCTCCTCGTTGTTGTTGTTGTTGACGTTGAAGTTCTGGTTAATGCCATTGATTGTGATCCCGATGTTCGGGTGCGTCGGGTTGTTGTTGTTGTGGGCGTTGGCGCCGTTGTGCGCGCCGTTCGGCCCGACGTTGCCAACCACTATGCGTATGATTCGCGGAAATGCGGCCGCCATTAGTGGTGCGCCGATGAACCGATTGAATGACATTCGCCGCCAATGTCTTCGCCGATGCAGTCGATCGTCGCGTCAATTGTTTTTCGCGTTTTTTGTTTCGATTTTTCGGTTTATTTTTTGACGTTTTTTTCACTGTTTTTATTGAAAACTTTTGTTTTGTTTTTTTTTTAGTCAGAATTTAAACCCATTTTTGTTTTTTAGTTATTATTTAAATTATTTTGTTTTTTGTTTTGTTTTTATTTACAATAAAAAACAAAAACAAAAATCTATTTTTCGAAAAATGATTTGTTTTTCTCGTTTGCGTTTTTGTCGATACGATTCTTACATTGTATTTGCGACGAACGGTTCACTTTTATTTCTACACAGTTCAAATTTATATGTGATGTTTGATTGCTGTTTAACTCATTTTGATAATTGTTTTAATTATTTTTGATTTAATTTGGTTTCGAAAACAGATTTTTTGATTAAACGCTTGATTTGAGTGAAGAAAACATTGCATTAGAAAAACCAAACACTCGGACGAGAAAACAGTTTTAACGCCATTTTTCGCAATCAAAACAATCAATACAGTAATTACGTCCACAAAATATACCTATACTTTGATACCCGAATAATAACATTTGTATTTTATTCTATAAGTTTGTTATAGAATTAATGACTTTAATTATTGGCCGTTATTTATGCCCAACATAATGACGCAAAATATTAACCACATGATTGCCATTGACGACGAGTATTGTACATATTCATCAAAAACGTCATAATTTATAAAAAATTAAAAGTAAAATGTGCCATGATAATAATAATTTTAAATTATAATTTGTCATTTATATTTGATAAAATAATATAAACAAATAAGTTTAATTATTAGCTTGAAAATTATTTTAAATTAGTTGATGTTAAAATGCCAAGTTTGTATATATTGAAACGTAATTTATTTTAAAAATCTATTTGTCAATGCCAAGATAAATTTTTGTCGCAATCTTTAGAAGTAGTTTAGCATTGAATTAGTCATTGAATTAAATTTAAATATGCGAAAACTGAACAGCCTTTTGAATTTTAGGGTGTTTAAATTGGGTAGAAATTATGCTATGATAAAATAAACGTAGTAAAATAATAAAAGAATAATTAAGCTATTGCTTGATAAAGAAAAAAAATCTTACATTAAACATAAGTACCGGTAGAAATTCATGCATAACAATTCAACATAGCAATTATTTATAATTCAACATTTAAATTCAATCTAGCAATTAGTTTTAAAGCACCTTTTGCTAAAAACAACATGATAATAATTATTATTTTCTATAAAATTATTTTTTAATATTATTCAATTTGTACATTGTTCAAAAATAATTTTAAAAATCAATTCCAACTTGCAACTTAATCTTTCAAATACGGAAATTAGAAATCCAGTTTTAAGCATGTTTGTTGAATTCAAAGCAACTATTAAAAATGAAATTGTTTAGCATGTTTAAAATTGTAGCAATTCCGAAAATTACAGTTTGTTTTTAATATACATGAGTAGTTTAGCAAAAATTATTTCTCATATCAAATACTTATAAAAAAAAACTTATTATATTACTTATAATATTTTTAGCATGTAATTAAATATTATTTTATGTTTACAAGTTGAAAAAATCTAAAAATTATATTGTTACGTGCATATTTGCGTATAGGTTATATCAGGAATCTTGTTACTTAATTGAATTATTATATGGCAGCTTTTTTTTTGCCAAGATTAAATCTATTATAGAATTTTAAAATAAATGCTGTATTTATTACCATTGTTTGCATAATTCAAAAATGTTTAATTAAATTAGGAATTTTATTTAAACATTTAGTTTATCTATCATAATAATTAATAACAATTTATTTTTAAAACGTTGTTTTCTTAATTGACATATTTTATTAATTAAGTTTAATTATCTAATTAAAAATTTATTTAAATATACATTTTGTTTTAAATGAAAAAATTTATTTGTGTTATGGATTAAATCGAGATAATTTGGATTGCATAATTTTACATTTTATAAACTAATTTGCATGTGCATATTAATCAATATAAGGACTACAATAACCATATTTATTTAAGTCGTGAATCAAGTCAATGAAGTACTGCTGCGCAGCCGATACCTCAGGCATCAGATTAATAGCAAGATCATATTTTAAGCCCACGATCTGTCGGCGCCCGTTCTCCGTCTCCTCATAGCGTTGAAAGACAGGCATCGGTTTACACCGTTTGTTGCAATCGCCGACTTCGAGGAAATTATTGTACAGCGAACTGACCCGTCCGGCCGCTATGGCCGGGAAATACTTTTTTAACAAATGCTTCGGCAATGCTCTGCGCAGTCGGCGGCCGGCCGTCGGCTCCGGAAGCGTCTCATTGGGTACAATCTTTGCGATAAGAGGTATGACCTCTTCCGGCAAATAACACAATTGACCGAAAGTGAAATGCAATGTCTCAGCGATTGTATAGTTCGTAAAATACGTGACTCTATCGGCAGGAGTCGGGCGCCTGAGTTCGCCGGTTAAGGGATCGGCGATGTAGGCCGAGTCGCCGAACTCGGGTGTTAACAGAGCGCTGTCTATTAGGCCATTTTTTAAAAGCGTGGTGTCGTGATTCGAGTGCCACATATGGAACAAAACACTGTAAATTGCGTAAAATGTACATGGCACAAAAATTATTCTGTTTTTTCAGATTAAAGTTAGCATACTCATTCGGCTCATATCGCCATTCCAGCCCGCGATTGCGAGATGCGTCGCGAAGTGGAAGCCATATATCATAAATGTGCCGAACCTACCGGTGCGCTCCTGGTTATACGCTTCGAACAGTTCCAACGAGTTCCACACGGGTACGTTGCCGTCGGCGTTCCACTGCCGGCGCACACACTTCACCAAGCTTAAATCGGTGAACACGCCATCCGGCACGCAATAGCTGGTCGAGTAGTTGCCGGCTCTGCCGAAGTAGTCCCAAATGAGCGCTCGTTCCGGCGCTGCGAAGTCCAACTCATGCGACTAATTCAAACCATAAGAATATACATGCTGATTAGGTATATTACTAATTTACAATTGTGTAAATCATGATAGATTTATACATAAATTTACCCAGTATGGTAAATACAAGTTATGATTAATCCGTCGAATGCGTTCTCGAGCTCCAGCTCCAGCACTCTATGTGCCGGGCCAAACTGCAAAGTCTTGTGCATATCCGGCCACCACTGCGAGTGCACATTACCCAAGAACTCAATGTCACCCCTTTTGTACAGCAGTCGTATCACTCGCAGGAACTCTATTCGTTCGTCTTCACGCATACAGCGCCAATCCTTGCGCACATGTATCCTCGCACAAGTAGGTCGAGTTGGCTTATCTTTGGCTTCATTGATGAACTTGTTTTGTATGTATGTCCGCGCGATCTCCACATCCGCGTCGGTGTAGTCCTGACTATACGGACAGCGTTTGTGGATATTTTCGCCGCAATTCGTTTCGCCGTTTACTTGGATTTATGTTTAAATTATTAATTTATATAAATAATTATTTGTAGAAAATTTACTTGATACATTTACTTACCTTTATTGAAAATATTTTCATTGGACACCACGATACGAATGAACATGCTTAAAATTAAAATATCAAAATTCATAATGTTAAATAAATTATATAAAAACATAAACCAATTAAACTATGAATGTTATAAAAATATCCTAACAGCTAGTTTAATCTGATATTAACTATACACGTTGCAGTTAGAAGGTCAATAATTTACTATTCGTTACGCATTTATTAATAGCATGTTTTCTTCAGATAAATATAAAATTAAAATATGTTTAATTTCTAACTGCATTTTATAAATATATTATGCTGTCCCTTTAATATTTTAGCATAATAATTTTTTTGGAGCATCTACAAAACTTCAATATATATTTTAGTTGGGTTTAATCTTGCATTTAAGACGTTTTTCTTTGAAAAATAACCAAAATTTAATTATTGCATTTATATAAGTTATTAAGCTTGTTTTAGTTATGTTTTTATTTGTACAAATATTTTTGAAAAATATTTCAGTTTATTTGCCAAGATTAATCTATATTTTTAAAATAAATGGTGTATTAATTACATTATTTGCATAATTTAAAACTGTATAATGAAATTAGAAATTTTATTTAAAAATTTAGTTTAGCTATCATAAAAATTAATAACAATTTATTTTTAAAACTTTGCTTTCTTAAGTTTGTTTTATTGCTTATTATATTTATTATTATGTATAAACATCACAATAAGCTAATCAATTAATTTAATAAACGTTTAGAATTTTACAAATAAAAAAATTACACATCACAAAAATTCCAGCTTAAAGTTTAAAGAAATATAAATTAGTAAAAAGTAACCTATTAGTAAACTACTTTTGAAAGTAAAATTAGTTTTCCTGCTTATAACTCATGTATAGTATAATGGTAATTAGTTTATGATTATTATTTATATCTAATGTTAAAAGCTATGATAAATAAACTAATATTGTATCATTTCTTTTACATTTAGTAATTTATACTTGTTATTTTTAAAACTTTAACTACTCACCTATGCTCATGTTTATTCAGTTTTATACCTTCATTATCAAATGTTCTAAATAAATGTTAATTGAATAAATCAAATTCCATATTGTGAAATTAACTAGTAAATTTTATTTGATATAACTTAGAAATGATGATACGTGCAAATGCGTTTATAAAGGATTAGTATTTATGGTAAAATTTACTCTAAAAATATTAGCATAGTTATTTCCAGTGTTTCCCACAAATAGGCCCCGGCGCCACTGTCTATGTAAAAAGTTAATGGATTTTGCATGTTACAGTAGCGCCGGGGCCTATTTTTGGGAAACACTGGTTATTTCAATGTTTTTTAAATGACCAAACTTGCATCTTGTATACGTTCAACGTCTAAAATATGACAAGATGTTTTAATTATTTCTAGCGCAACTACAATTTTGCATTGTGCAATTAAATAGCTAATAACACGTAATTAGTTCATGGTTACTAAGCAAATTGAACAGATTAAATTGTAAATAAAAACTTGACAACTAATAAATTATTATTCTGGTTTATAGAGGAATTTATTCGTAGTAGATAGTACAATTTAAGTTTTGACTCAAATATATAAATGATATTATAATAGTAATATTTCAAAATTAATAAATCAACTTTAACAGCATATAAACGCAAAATAATTTACAGTGCAAAATATAATCAGTTTTTTTCCAGTATGCAATTTTAAACATTTATTGAATACATTCGAGTATTGTTTCTTGTATTGGACAGTTGCAAAATATTATAATTATCAATAATTACATAAAACTAAATTGTATGATTAATAATTAAATTATTTGATATAATGGCAAAATATCAAATATATAAAACGAAAGTTATTTTCAAACTCAAAGATTTCCACAATTTCTATAAAATAGCTAAAAATCTTTATCATCGGTTTAACCGAATGGCGAATACAATGCGATTGTCGTATAACTCCATCGTATAATCCGAACGTTTACTTCAATTTGCTTTACGTCGGCGATGCGGCCAATCATCCGGACATCGAATACACGGTTTCGGTCATCGATTGCGCCGACAATCAGACCAATGCTCTCACTATTGGCAGACATTCCAAACCAAAGGCTTTTCTATTCTTTATAACGAGAGAAGAGTTGAGCGAAAAGAGCGAACAGTTATTGACGAACAATGAGCTGAACATCGCTTTCGATATCACTCTCTATAAGCCATACGACGGAGACATACAGTTGAGTCTCGATAAGAACAACACGTTTTCACCGCTATTCGGGGTTGAATAACAGACGCCGACAGATCGTTCGCTTCAAATATGATCTTGGTGATTATAATGCCTGGCCAGCCGTGAAACAGTCGCATCAGATCTCTATTGATTTGTTTAATGATTTGAGTAATACGTCAATATGTAGCTATTATTAAGTATAATTCTATGTAATTATACAGTGCTTAAATTTTATTGCAATATTTTCTAATAGTTAATAAAATTGGTTATGATTATTATTTTTGCATTTGTTGCGATTTTTTATAATTTAGTAATATTTCTTTAACTTGAAATTAGGTAATAGGACATGGTACAAATTATACACGCACAAATATGAAATATAACTAAGTAATTAATTTTTAAATAAAAATATACTATAATTTCTTATCAAATTTAAACTTCAGAATTTAATTATAAATTAGTTCAAATTACAGAATAATAGATTGTTGAAATTAATATATATTATACAACTTTATTAAACTTATACTTATGTTGGCTGTAACGCGTACAATTAATAATATTAATATATAGTTAATCAATATAATTGCACATAATTAATTATTGAGTACACAAATTGAATAGTACAACTTAAATTATCATAACAATATTAATATTATATTAGATGAGTTTCCAGTTATTTTAGTTAAAGTATAATAAATTGTCTGAATATTAATTTACATTGGTAATGTTCTAGAATCTAGAATCTAGATTCTTAATAAATAAATTACACTTATAAATTTATTTTTACTTATGACAATTTGTTTAAATAGACCTTGATAAAATATTAACAATTATTGTGTAGTTTATTAAAAAGTGTTAGTAATTTTTATATGTAACATGAATAGAACATCATGAATATAATTGAGTTGTTCAAGTTTACATTGTAAACTTGACATTGTATTAATTACTGTACAATCTAAGATATGTAAATTAAATCACTTAAAAATGAGTTTAATATACTTTGCTATTTAGGTGAAGCATTGTATAAGTATTAAACTTATTTGTTCACAAACTAATTTATTTGTATTATGTCAATTTTAAAATATTTTCCTTTGTAATTAAGTGAGTCAGCTATATAGTACAAAGCATATATTACTAATTAAATTCATAAAATTATTCTTGCTCATACAATGATTATGAGTTCTATTTGTCGTATATTAAGAAAAATTTAGTTAAATCAATAAAGTTTTGCCTATTTTATGCGAAATTCATTCGAAGTTAATACAGTGTCTTATTAATACAGCTCTAGAAATGGCAAAATACCAAGTATATAAATCGAAAGTGATTTGTAAACTCAAAGATTTCATTGGAGCGACAATTTTGAATTACGTCGAAGTATATCAAAGCAATGCCTTTAAAATCGGTTCAACCGAATGGCGAATACAATGCGATTATCACATCAAACCTTCATATAATCCAAGCGTTTACTTCAATTTGCTTTACGTCGGCGATGCGGCCAATCATCCGGACATCGAATACACGGTTTCGGTCATCGATT
>JAQIXC010000172.1:0-41141 GCA_034697605.1 Metabelba pulverosa
GTTTATAATTAAACTTGCATAAAACTCGTAAAACACTATAATCTAACTAATTTTAAATAAAATAATTTAATAATTGAACAGTTTGATAATACCTGTATACAGTATCGGCTTTAATAAAGTGACATGAATAATATACAGTATTAATAATATTTATAAAAATTTAAATAATTTAAATCTAAATATATACATGTTAAGAATACATTTAAAATGAATTATTGTATGTTTAAAATAATTAATTTAAAAATTATATACTTAATTAAAAATTTACAAAAATTTCATATAAATTATTTCATATGATAGACAATAATTATATTTTTTATTTAAATTAATGTCAATTATTAGTTTATTATATTAGCTAAAAATTAAATAGCATGTGTATGATGTAGTAAAGTATAAATTTTAATATTACATAGAACTTTACCACAAGTAGTGAAGGGGGTTCGCGAGAGGGAGGGGAGGGAACGGCAGAACAATAATTATTTGTCAGTCAAACGTCATATAAGGGTATTATTAGACCAACAGATTTGGGCGGAGATTGAGCCGAGAGTTCACGAGTAGAGAGAACTTCGAAAAGTTGTGAAAAACAAATTATTTCTAATTTTTGAGCATGAACGTTTCTCTCTCTCTCTCTCTCTCTCTCTCTCTCTCTCTCTCTCTCTCTCTCTCTCCCCTCTCCTCTCATTTTTTGTTTTTCCAAATGAATAGTTTGATTGAGAAGAGTAGCCAAACCTATGATTACTATAATTGTAATGTTTGTAATCATTTGTTTATATGACGACTAGTTTTTTCGCTATAAATGCTTTCGGTCTATGCAGTCAAAGTTGAGCAAGGTTGTTAATGTCACTTGCGCAAATCGCTAATAGCATCAATTTTAAACATCTTTTGTCACATTAAATTTGCCAGCTTAAAATTAAAAATACCTACTTAATGCTAAACTCGTTTTTATTATAATTACGATTTTTTTTAATTTAAACGTGTTTTTTATAATCAAGCATGACAAATTATATTTTATTTTTTAAACAAAAATTTACATTATTACACTGTTAAATTTAATTTAATTTAGTAAAAAATAATCAGAAAATAATAGAGTCATGATAAAATTACGACTCACTAATTGTTATAATATCTTAATCTATTTGTACGAGCATGTCAACTTAACCATGTTGTTTAGTACACTGCTCAATCATAACTTCGAGTGAATTGATGAGATAATAAGAATTTTAATTTCGCCACTTCTCGCCGTAAAAAGGATTTCCTCTCTTTGTTCGGCAAAAACGCGACATTTTGCGCGAAAAATCTATTTTTCATTTTTATGATTTGAATATTATTTTTAATGAAAATATGGTTTGTTTTCAGGTTTTGTTGTTATAGTCTATTGTCGAAAATTACTGCCATTTCAACAGAATCTCTACGTTTTTTTTCACTCCCTGTCCTCTGCCATACCTATTGCATACTAATAGGGCTTCGAATACGGTTGGGGACCGGCGGTGGAACGGCAGGGGAATGGTTGTCCCCATTTGTTTGTTTCCGCACCAATAGCGCAAATAATTTTCTATTATTATTAACGAAAAAGAAATTTTTTCAGTGTATTCTCTTCAACTAGAAATCAATTGTGCTAGGCAAAACAGTTTTTTCATCTGTGCAAAATCACCTAAAATTAAGCTATCAACAATATATTGCACTATTTTTTACTGTATATATATCGCGAAATCCGATTTTGCAAATAAAAAGCGAATTCGTATTAATATCTATGAAATGCTTTTTGAACCGAATTTTGATATTTGAAATAGATTTGCAAATTCGGAAAATAAATCCGTTTTTTATTGTCAAATAAAAAAGTGTTTTTTTTCGGAATAAATAATAAATTCTTATCAAAAATTTCAGATAAATATTTGCAAAAAATTTGCAGAATTTCGTATGAAGTTATTATGTATCAATATATAGAAATATAGTATGATATTAAAGAAATATAAGTTTAAAACTATTTTATTGACAAGAGCATTGCACATTTAATAAATTCAGCTATAATTTCGTTTTTATTAGCGAATAAATTTGTATTCAAATATGTTATAAAAAGCAGATTGCTAAATATATAATCGCATAAATATGACGAACAAATATTTAATATCCGCGCATTAACTTACAAAGGCATATATTTGTCGAAAATAAACTATCTTGGGCAAACAGCTAAGGCGAATGTACTGGACAAATTGATTCTGGCCGCAGCCAAACAAATTATGCAGTGTAATTTGAATTTTCAACAGCGCTTGTAATCGGAAAGATATTTATTCGAGTATTTCGATTAGTTTTCCATTCAATTCGGCTCTGATTTCGCGTCACTTCTGCGTTGAATGCAATCGAAGCGAAATACTCATCCGTTTTCGTACATCGGTTTCGGAATTCTAATCTAAATTCAATATTCGACCCGAAATTCTCGGCCTCTTCTCTCCCGTTCCCCTCGTTTTCAAGTGTATTAACAAATAGAGCGATTGAACGCCAGCGTCGGCTCCACTCGAGCGAACTCTATAATGCGATGGCCAAGAGGTCTGGGCTTTGCAAAACTTACCATGATAGAATGTTACTGTTTAGAAAAAATACTATCAAAGCAAATTTGATTTTCATACTAAACTTTAGAATATTTTGAAACAGTATATAAAAAATAACAATGGTATTTAAACATGCTCTTAGAACCAAAACTAATTTTAAAATTTAATTATCTTGCTCATATATAATTTAGTAAACTTTTTAAACTAATAAATTTAGCTTGTTTAAAACTATAGTTAAATAATTTATAATTTATAATTAAATTATTAGTATATGAAAGTTAGTTTTTTAGCAGTATGTTCTGGCGATACCCTCGTAAAATATACAGTATAGTTTTCACTCATAGCCCAATCGGCTATTCCTTACCGCTATTCCGATGTTAAGTATTTTAATGTTAAATCTGTATAAACAGAATAAAAAGATATTCGATATCTCTTCGACTATCACTCAATTGCAGTGAAAATATTGACTTAAGTCCGTTCCGATCGGTTGTAACCAATTGTGTTCGGAATGTCTAATATATTACTGCATTAATTCAATCTATGTCTTACATTTTCAGCATTGTATAAACAAATTTGTAGAAAAACATACCCTGCTAACTACTGTATACATGCTTAGAATTTTATCTATTTTCTATGTGCAAAAACTTTATATTTTCGCAAACTTTTGCTTGATTATTTATTAAATATTAAGTATTTACTAATAATTCAATTTAGATTTTTAAAAAAAAATTATTGCTACTTGCTAACTTAGCCAAACTAATTTCGTCCTAAATGTAAAATAAATTATGTGCAAATATACACCGTATAAATGGGTTTAAAACTTGGAAACTTTTAAACAATATGAAATTAAAAAACAATTTAAATTAATTTTTGCAGCGAAAAAAATTTACATTTGTTTGCTAACCATATATCATATCATAAATTGAACAATGTATATAAAAAACAGGCAATTGTGCAGACTACACAGTATACGCCGTATAATTGTATATATTTTAATGATTATCTTTTGTTAATAAATGACAAAATAATTACTCATTCGACGCACACTTTAGCCGATAGTAAGTTATAGACAAACTGTTTAAACGTATGGAAGAAAAAACTTTGCTTTTTGTGAATATTTATGTTAATTTCGGCGCAATTTTACGCCATTGAAAATGCATCGGTGCAGTGGAAAAAACAACAGCACACATTTTTCAAACACTGCAAAATCTGAAAAGAATGAAAAGAATAAAATCTAATTCGCGATTGAATTGTTGTTTGCATTTTAATAATCAACTTCTGGTTTGCATTCAAATTGTGTTTATTTTTTCTCGCGATTCACTGCAAAATAATATCTGTTTTTCGCATCTTTTTCGGCGAATATATTATGCATTCAAACCGAATGTGTTTTTTTGCGTACGATTCGCGATAATTAATGAATCGTTTATACTGTATAGTTTTTTAAACGCTGTTTTATTATATTTAGTTTTACTTTTGTTTTTTGTGTTTTAATGCTCGAAGCGCAATTTTAGCAATGTTAATATTTAATTATATAAAATTATGCGTTGTTATGCTATTTTTGTGCCTGCTTATTTTGCTTATTAATTAGTGTATGGCTATTATAAAATTTTTAGTGATTTATTCAACAATAGAACATAAAAAGTTTGCTTTTTATTTAAAACCATAATTTTAATTATTCTGCACATTTAAAAATTTTTCTTACTTTATTATACACTGTATAATTAAATTAAAACTATCTATTTTCAGCCCGAACAAATTAGCGTAAAATTAGAAACTTTTTAAAATCATTCATAAATTACACAAATTCGGCGAAAAATGCAAAAACACATAAAATTTCGATTTGAAAAACAAAACTAATTTACGAAATAGAATATAAAATATAATTAGAAAATGCGAAAACAGCAAAGAAGAAAACTTATCGTGCTAGTTCAATCTGGTATGGCGAGAGCTTGTATTGATTTGTTAAGCCTAATCGGTGTGTATTGAATGCAAAAATTGGGCTAAAAATTGCTAAAATATTGAAATGCAAATTCTTGGAAAACATTGAAATGCAAAAAATCTGTATAGAAATAAGTGCAGTGTAGAAAAAATTGGTAATAAAAGAGAATTGGGCCGTATATGGTGTCTGTGCAACGAGCACAGGGCTGTTCGCACAGGCCAACCGTGGCGGGAGGAGAGCGGAGAGATTACATTGAAATGTATATATATTTACCCTTTTATACGCACAGAGAGTATGTGTGCCGTTCGGGAGTGCGAGGGATGAGAGCATCCAATCGCTTAAACGCAAGACTTGTTGCTAAGGCTTGACTCGAATGAGGAATACAATCCCCGAATACGGAGATAATGAACGCTTGCATTCGGTCTATGCATTCAAATCCTGGAGACGAGCGTTCAGTTCGAGATTTTGCTTCACTTTTATGTTTATTTCGAAGTTTTTTGTTTTGTTTTTATTGTTTTCATGTATTTTATGATATATGAAATGTTTGATAAAATGTTATATTTTTATGTACTTTGCCTTAAATTCTTGCAATATATTCTATATTATGACAGTTAGATGGTCTCTCTCTCTCTCTCTCTCTCTCTCTCTCTCTCTCTCTCTCTCTCTCTCTCTCGTATTATGTTATGTATTATTCACTCAAAACTAGTCGTTCTAATAGCAAGAAATAAATTCTTTTATCCATTCAATTCGGATAATTCTCCAAATGCATCATGGCACTTTTCGATAAGTTTTTATTCAAATATCAAATATTACACTCGGAATACGACATCAAATCTGAGTTATGCTATCTTTAGAGTAAAAAGGATTTATTTCTTCAATCCTTATCTCACTCTCTCTGCCCGTTATCTCCGATTTCAGGCAAACATTTGTATCATTATATACACAGAATATAACAAAATATTTGCTTTTGTTTTATACATCGAATCGGAAAACACTTAAAGATTTAAAACTTTTATGTGTTTAGCGATAAAATGTTTTCTCCATTCAGTTCTGAACAGTTACTGTATATTTGATTCTTGATATAATTTACGGGTTTATTATGTTTTTATTGTCATATATTTGAAAAAATGAGCTTAAAATAAATCTTTTTATCAATAAAAATTTTTAAAAACCTTTCATGTTTATATTTGCTTTTGTTCTGCAAACACTGGCATTAATTAAAACTGTTTAAAATTAAATAAAATTGTAAATCACAAATATCTCCTTAAATTTTAATGTTTGCTTGTTTATTCAGCGTATAAAAATATCAGCTTAATTCGGCAATTTAGATTGCATAATATTTTATTAATAGAATAGAAGTAGTAAAGAGTTAAAAATAAAAAACATTTCAAATTTAATCATGATAACCTTCAAAACATCTGATTTTTCAAATGAAATTAAAAACTCTTTAAACACAAATTGAATGAAAATATTTTTTGAAAACTAGTTTTTATTGCGAAACATATGTTCGATAATTGTTTTGACAGCTACTCGATAAAAGAAACTTGATAAAAATAGATATATGCGAATGAAATCCGAATTGTGTTCTCGAAAAGATTCAAGGTTAAATGCAATTCATTTAATTGTTTCTGGTTTTAAATATATACCAGAAATAAGTATTTTATTGTTAAGTATAAAAAACTAAATTTAAACATTAAAGTTTATTAGGTAGAAGTAAAAGTCACCAAAATGAGCAACATTAAATTTAACATCAAGCCCTAGTTTATTACATTATTTTTGTACAGTCTACAAGCAAAAATCAACAAGATAAACATGCAACATTTAGCTATTTACATTTATCTTTTTATTTAATTAGTTAGTTAGCTGCAGCAGCGAAATTAGCATGCATGTTTAAAGAAGGTATATGATTAGCAAAATTACAGTGTTTACAAAAAAATGATTTCATTTGTATTTGCATTTCATAATTCTATATCGCATTTATTTATTCACCATTTATCAGTTATGTAATAGCATGTATAATTAGCTTTGTTTTGCAATAGTGGGGCAATTATGCCTTATTTAGCAAACAGTATGCAATAACCGAATTTGCGTTTTTTTTACACAGGTACATTAGATACAAAATGCGATTTTTTCCATGTTCAAACTAAATTATGACTAATTTCTAGTTACAAACGCAAAATGCAAACTATTAAAAAAGATTTTCAACATGAACAAAAGTAAATGCAAGCCAATAGAAATCGCAGGAATCCATATATTTTTATACTGTATATTTATTTCGAAGTCAAGACTAAGTTCTAAAAAATTTATTGCAAAATGCAATGAAAAATAAGAAGAAAAAAGACTAAAAGCAATGATTGCATCGAAAGATAGAACTAAACGCACAATAAGAGCGCAAAAACATGTTTGCGATGATTGGATAGTGAAGTGCTGTAGAAATCCAAATTGCGATGAGCAAGCTACTCTTACGAACGTATACCTGCCTAAATATACATGCCTATTTGAATTCGATTTCAACTACAAAGTTATATAATTTATTATTAATTTTGTATTGAATCATTTATATTCAATAATAATTCAATACAAGTATACGAGTATTAAATTATTATTGAATTTAAACATGTTTATAAGCAGCACTTACAAATATTACAAAGATAATTTACTACATGTTGGTGTGACAAAATTTAGCGCCTATTATTTAAAAAGTATACTGTATAATTATGTAATGATCTAATTTAAAGCGATTACTAATTTTAAGCCTGATTGATTGTGCCCTGACACAATTTAGCGAATGATAGGAAATAATTCGCTCATATATTAGAATTTGGCCAACACTAACCGCCAAAATCAGCTTGCACATTTCGCGAACGCAAAATAGAAAGCTAGAAATTAAATTTGAAGCAACAGAGAGAAAGAAATTGCTCTCAAGTGAGTATACGGTTTAAAAATATGAAAATTATACTGTGCACAGCGCAGAGAGGAGAATGTCTACTACTTAATCGCGATTACACTGTAGCATTTATATTGTAGAGTATATTGTGTGTCATCGAAATGTTTGCTCTAAGAGGAGAGACAGCGGAGAGAGACTAATGTTATGTTCAATGAGTGCGAAGGGGAGAGAGAGAGAGAGAGAGAGAGAGAGAGAGAGAGAGAGAGAGAGAGAGAGAGAGAGAGAGAGAGCAGAGGGAAATGGGAGAGAAATAAAGATAATAATAAAGAATAAGTATTTCGGTGTTCGCGCGAGAGATGAGGTTTTTGTGCCACAAAACCAAAGCCCCAATTCAATGCGATTAAATTGCAGCAGTGTACAATCGTACAATCGTACAATGTAAAAAGCGAATTATTTCTCCTTTTGCTTACAGTTTTCTCTCCTTTCTTACAGTTCGAGCGCAAGCCTTGACGACAGGAGTGAGCGCTTTGTTGAGCACCCGATGCCCTACGAGAAGCCGCCGGAAAGCCTACGAATCGGCGAAACGTTTTTTTTTTTTTTTTTTTTGATCGCAAATTGCATTGACAGTCGAATCGGGTTTTTGTCTATTATTGGCTAACATTTTATTATTTCCTATTTTACTCTTTCTTTTGATGTATAGTTTGTGTAATTAAATAATTATTTTTTTCGCGTAATTATTATGAATTGTTTTTTGTTTTGTTTTGTTTGAATATTTTATTGAATTTTTTTTATTGTTATCTAATCTTGTTGTTTTTTTTTTGTTTTTGCTTATTTTGTCTTATTTTTGTGAATAATTAATTTTACAGTTTTAAACTTATCTCGCGTTATATATCTGGTTTTGTTTTGTTTTGTTTTTTGCTTGATAAAGTTTAATTAAGCCGAAGTTCTGTTTTTGATTAAATTGTTTTGTTTTGTTTTCAGCGATCGTTTAATTTTGTTGAAAATTTTGCGCAAATTTTGTTTTGTTTTAATTTACACAGAATTAGAGATTAGAGTGAATTTAAACTGTTTAATTTTTCTAATCGATTGAAATATATCTTTGCACTTATCGATAATTGTTTTGCGAAGTTTATTTCGCATTAGTTTCGTGTTAAAAATAGCATTTTTAGATAAATTTCAATATATAACATGCGAAATTTTGCATTTTTAGTTTTATACAATCTAAAATTTGATTAACGTCTTAAGCTATTGTTTACACAGATTTATTATACTGTAGCTATCGCTTTAAATTTAGCGTTAATTGTTTTTATCACGAAATTAGAATTTATATACTGTATAGTTTTTAACACAGTTTGCGAGAGATTATAAACGTGCGTAAAAATTAAATCTTTAATTTCTCAATTTAGATAATAAACATGCATAAATCAATAGATTCGTCATTATAAAAAAAACTTAAATAGGTAGATCGTGTGTTAAAAAATAAATAAAATTTAGTAAATCGCGAAAATTATAAAATTATCTTTATCAAAATAAGCAGCAAGGCAAAATGCTTAATAAAAAAATATTTAAACTTAGATTATGTTTCTTTAAAAGTTACTGTGTAGTTTCGCTTCGCATTGCATTCCAATTGCAATCACTAATTACATAATTATTTGCACTATATTTTGCTTAATACCGAAATAAATTAAGCATTATCAAATTGTCATAATTAAATTTTTAAACTGAATTATTTTGATTTGTAATAGATAAGCAATTTGTATCAGCAATTTGCGCGGAATAATTATCCATGCTCTTTGTTCGCCGAAACTAGCAAACTTACATTCGTATAAACATTATAAATAGATTTACAAAATACTACATAATTATTATAATTGCTAATTGTGTTAAACTGTTTCTACATATGCCAGTCTAGTATTTGCAATGCTTATTTATTCATAAATCAAACGCTTTAATTTATCTGGAGAAGTGCATGCTAGTTTCGCAATTAAGTTTCGGAGAAATTATTTTCGGCATAAATTACACTTTTGTATATCTAATAAATAATTTATCATGCTATTCGAATCAACTCTTAATTCATATTTCTTTCGCTATAATTTGAGATGAAATTAATTTAAATTATTGTCTGAACTGTGTAAAAGTTTTGTCGTTGTAAATTATTTCGAGATTTGCAATTTAATCTGTTACAAATGATTTATAATTATGATTTAATGTATAATAATAATCTAACAGGGTATTAGCATAATGTACTAGATATGCATGTTAGAAAAAAAAACTCTACAGATATACTATACTAGCGCTTATAGATTTGCATTTCTTATGTGTAGTTTTATCTATCGCGAGAAATATACCGTACAATTTGTGCCGATATAAAGTGCGGAATAAGCAATTCTATCAAGCACACTAATGAGCAAACAGTAGTATGGCGAAAAATAAAATGTTACATTGAAAAATTAACATAAGAAACAAAAATGCAAAACAGCGTATAAATCAAGAAAACGCACAAAAATTCTGCGAAAACACAAAAATCCCCGCAAAACAAACAACTGATTAAATTCTGCATCTTTTTCGACGGCAACAGCAAAAATCAATCCAGTTCACCATGATCAAAACTAAAATCGCAAAAAAAAAACAAAATGCCGAAACCAGAAAACGCGAAATAAAACGCAAAGTTTAATAGCAGAGAAGCAGTGCGAATTAATAGAAGCGATAGGAGAGCACACATATACTGTGCAAAACGAACGAAACAAAAAAAATTCTGAACTGAAGTGATTTGAGTCAAACAAAACGCATCTCACGAACAGAGACTGACTTTTATTTTATTTAAAGGTTTCCTTTAGTGTAGAGAAAAAAAAAACGTTTATAAATGCAAACGATATATACAGCATGGAGCAAAACTGAAAGTTTGATATTTTAATGAATATCTCGGGAACCGCTGAACCGATTCCAGAAAATTTTGGTTTACTTTGTTTAGAATTTTGCAGAAAACTTTTTCACCAAGGCGATTTTGATTCCGTTTAATATAATAATAGTTGTGTCAGATTTACATTTTTGATTTCATAATAATGCAAAATATAAAATTGGTAATTTTAAATATTTTTTAAGTTATAACAATATAAATAAGTAAAATAATGACTTTAGATTAAATGAATACAATTTTAAATAATAAACTTTTGTTATTTTAAATTTTTAATGCAAAAATCAAATTACTTAATATTTTTTCCATTATATCCTATGCGAAAACTTATATGCGTTAAAATTTGTTGTGGTTTACGTAGTTCAAATCGCCTTGGTGAAAAAGTTTTCTGCAAAATTCTAAATTAAGTGAATCAAAAATTTCTGAAATCGGTTTAGCGGTTCCCGAGATATTCATCAAAATATCAAACTTTCAGTTTTGCTCCATAGTGTACGTATTGTGAATATGTTTGAGAGAGAGAAAAAAGTTTTAATTAATTACTTTTGTATGAATGGGCACCGGGAGGGTCGGGATTGGGCGATGGGAGCTGGGAGAGAGAGAGAGATAGAGAGAGAGCGTGAGAGAGAGAGAGAGAGAGAGAGAGAGAGAGAGAGAGAGAGAGAGAGAGAGAGACTGATTAATGATATATACATTTAAGCTGTGAATAGGACTACTGAGAAGTTACCACAAATTGAATCGCGAGAAGTGCTCCGGAATCGAGCGATAGGGCAGTTGTTCCGTAATTATTACCCAAAAAACTTTTATTATGATTATTTTTATTCTCTCTCTTTCTTCTCCGGTTTAAATGCAGTTTTCCAAATGTGCAGTGTACTCGTAGTTAGTGCTAGCCAAAAGCGAACGATTCGCAGCAAACTGCCCTGGTACTTTATTCGTAGCCAGACATCGGCGAGAGTAGTAAGGTAATTTTTCACTCGCATGTCATACAAGGGTTGACTGCTATGTGTTTATTGCGCTGCCGTGAGCGCGGGTAGCCGCTGGCCCTGTTTGCGAATTCGCTAAACTAACCAGAAGTTTTTTTAGATATTATTATTTTCGTTTCGTTTATTTCATTCGCCTCTATGTGTGTACTCTTGAACGCAAAGGAAGTTCAAGTAGTGATGCGTTTAGACTATTAATAAAGGAAATGCTTTTTAAATAAATATTTAAATAATAGGAAAAAAGTTTTGTTTCTTTTGGGCCTTTTTTCGCTGTTTAGTTTGATTTGAATTATTTTCAATTTATTTGTTGGAAATTTTTGTGCAAATATTTAAATTGCTTAAATGTAATTTACTTTTAAGTTTATATATGTTTTTTATGTTTAAATTATATTTTCGCATAATTATTGTGATTATAGTTTAGTTTAAATGTAAAATACTATCAAGGTGTTCGATAATTATATTTAATATATAAAACAAAATTTTTAATTAATTATTAATTATGCATATTAATATTTAGAAATAGATTATAAGCTTTAAATTAATACAGCAAGAATAAAATGTTAATTGAGTGGAAAAATTATATTTTAAAACTTTTCAAATTTTGAATTTGATTTTGATTTTGATTGATAATTGCATAGAAACGACATGTCATTAATATAAAAAACTATCTGGCTAAAAAACGCAAATACTTATTAAAACAAATTATGAAAATATAGTTTTCAATTTAAGCAATTTTTTGTTGTTGATATAGTAATTAGTAATTTTTTGCAAATGATAAAATTGATAAGTACACTGTATATTTCTGTGCGAAAAGCGACTAAACCTGTGCACAAACTCGGAGTACACCCTCGTTATCAGACTCGGCATACCATCCCATGCCAGTCCCTATCTACCAGCGCTCGCTAACTGGCCTCAAAGTGTAGGATAAATAAAAATATACTGTCTATAATTTTTATGAGATAAGACCAAAACTAATAGTTTTTCGAAAACTTTTTTTTCCTATTTTTTAGATTTTTGTTTTGATGAGAAACGGAGTGAAAAAAGTTTTATCTTAATATATGACTGAATTTTGTGCTTTTTTTCCTAAATATAAAACTTTTTTTTCGAGTTTAAATGCAAATTCAAATGTGATATTGATTTTTGTTGACAAACGTGAAAAATAACTGATTTTTAAATGCATTTCAAGTGTTTTGCAAAAAATTTTTCGTTTTATTCTTTGTTAGCTATACTCCTCATATGTCTGAATACATATTATTATTAGTACATCGCATAAAGTGTAGGAGTTTTTGGTTGGAAAAAAGTATACAGTATTTGCTTTTACTGTATATTATTAAAAATTAGGTTTTCTATTCACAACGAGTTCTTGTCATCCGTTTGCAGCAAAAGTTTTCATAAATTATTATCGAGTTTTTGAATTGAAAAGTAAAAATAAAATTTGAAAATCAATTTTTGTTTGTTTTGTACTGTATATTTTTGACACAATATGTATTGCATTTTTAAAAATACTTTTATTTTTTAATTATAAATTATGCGTTTTACTTTTTATATAAGTTTAATTTGAAGGGCTAAGTGCAACATAAGCAAGGTAGTTTATGTATAAAAATAAAATAAGTTATATATAAAATATAATTATTGAAAACAAACAAAAATTTTATGCATTAAAGAAATATTTTCTAATATAAAAATTTGATAATGATAAAATAGTTTCAATTATATCATGATTACTGCCTAATTACCAGGTAATAGTAGCCTGCACATTCCTGCCCCGTGCTCTGTCTACACCTTCGCATTAGTGCATCGGAAAACCGCGAACAAGAAAAAATCTACACTGCACATATGCATACACACAATTAGACAACACACCCATGTTTTCAGCTTATTTGATCATGCTAGGATTGCCATTATTTCGCGCACTCACATCTCATCCGCTGCACAAAACCGATTCGTGCGATGTATTCGCCGGCGCTGTTGCTAAGGGGTTAGACATTCGCCACTCATATACTTGTGTACTGTTCATGCTATTTATGCTTGTTTATTCTGCGCAAAATTTATATGTATTAATGAATCGCATCGACGGCGTAAAAACACTCAATCCGTACGACAAAATCCAAAGCAAAATATGATTTATTCATTCAATTCACTTAATAATAATTATTCTTTTTATATATATTTTGTTTTTCGGTTTTGTTTTTCGCATTCAATTGATTTATTCGATGTCTTAAAAAGATTTGACAGAAATCTAATCAATTTACTCGTATTCCTCACATTTGTATGAATAATGTAGCATGGCATAAATAGAGATTTCGTACAGCGCGATTTAGAATTGCAAATCATCTCTGATTTCTCGACATTTATCTTGTTTCGAAAATTTCTATCAATGCGATTTGTCAACATGCTGCTATTTTTATCATGCCTCATTTATTCTGCGCTCAATCTTTTTTTTTATAAAAATATACTTGATAGAGTTTAATATCCAGGATAAAAACAAAATTTAATTAGTTTTTATCGTTATAAATTTGTTGAAAACAATTCTCCGAAATTTTATTGTTAATTTTAATAATGTAGCTTTTTTTATCAGTAAATATGTTTATGTAGATGTGTCCGGGTAAAATAATAAAAATAAGCTTTTAGTCGTAATTAATAGATGTGTATTTTTATCAAGATTTATTCTTAAAAATCCAATTCGTTTTATCTATAAATGGATAGAAAATTAAAATAATTAATTCGTTTTATTATTATATAAACAAAAATTATGTAAAATATGAATAAAAATAAGAAATTGTTTTGAAGCGAATAATCCGAATACAGCTTCGAGTCATTCACTTAAGTCTTATTAAAATATTTTATTTCTTATGTTTTTTCAAATAAATATGCGTTTATTGATTATTTCATGCTAATTAATTTGTTCGCAAAATATATATTATTGAAATAAATTTTATTCGCAGTAATTAAGTCGCGTTTGTCAGCAAATTTACAATTTGTGCAGTATAAATTTTGCAGTTTTTTCCAACTATAAAAGGAGAAAATGAATAATATACTTGTTTTTAATAATTATAATTAAAATAGATTTTGCTAAAATAAAGAACTTTACATAAAAATTGCATTAATTTTAATATAATAACAATTTTTCAATAAAATTCTTATTAATTCTGTCATTCATAATTAAGATTAATAAAATTTTCGGCGAAAATAAACAAAAAACAACAGTCTAGTTAACTCATTCTGAATATAAACGCATAAATACATGTTTTAAAGCATAAATATTTTAATAAATTATATTTTTTGTCTTTTAATAAATTGCTTTTCAATTAATATTAACACCAAATAAAGTAAACATTAAATTATCAAAAAAAAAATAAATTAAATTTGTTTTAACGACACTATACGGAGAGCGCAGCACAAGAATACAAAAAAAGTACAAAAAAGTATTTTTTTGACAAATTATCCTAAAAATAGTTATTTAATCATTAATAACAAGTTTTCAAGTTTATTACAAAAAAATTAGTTTTATGCATGGTAGAGAGACATAGACTGAGAGTATAGTTTAAATACTCTGTATATAACTTATGTATGACAGAGAGCAGGGGGGAGAGAGAGAGAGAGAGAGAGAGAGAGAGAGAGAGAGAGAGAGAGAGAGAGAAAGAGAGAGAGAAATGGCGATTAGAAGCAGAGCTCGAAATAGATATGAAATGTTGTAATGATTTTCCATTCATTTAAAAGCCATTTCTCTTCGCCTCAGATGTGTGTCGAGGCGTCTGTGTGTGCAGTCATTGTCTGCTATTTTCGCTTAAATTCAATTGAAGCGCAAAAAATCGTCAAAATTGCGTCCAATTTGAATCAATTTAGAGCTAGTTATGCCGTCGCAACTAGCATACACGTTTGTCTCCACAACCATGCTCATTTATCATAGCATGTATTGGAGTGGTTTGGGACTACAGTTTTTTACCCGAAAAATAATCTCCGAATTAAAGGCCGACTTGTATTCAAGACATGGCTCTTGAAATTGAATAAAAAATCGTCTTGTTGTTTTACGTACGAACAGGAAAATGACATTCGCAATTCGCTATTAATAAATGGCTTTTTATATCTATATATAAATCTATACGGAGTATTTTCTCCGATTTCGAGTGCGCGAAGTAGACAGTACATTTCATTTGCGAACACTTTATCTTTTTTTTCGCGAAACAATAAATTTCTTATTTTCCAAAAGTTATGAATTCAATGCAAAGTTCGAGTACACTGTAGTATTTTAGCGCACAGTCATATTTTAGCGCAAATTAGAGTAGCGTTTTGATAGATTAATCGGTTTTTTATTTTTAAAAATACGGATGATAAATTGTTGCGTTTGCGAAGAATTATGTACATGTTCAATTTTGCGAGTGAAATATTTATTTCTGAAGTTGTTTTTTCGCGAAACCTATTTTTAATTTCGTATTAATGGGTATTTAACTAGTTTATACGGGATAAAATACAATTGTACTGTATAGATGCTTTTTTGTTTTTAATAAATGTACATTTTATTATCGCCTAATAAATAACAGTTTAGTCGCGGCATAGACTGTACTGATTGGTCGGATTTCGATCGCTTCGAAAGCTAATCATCGAATGATTGATCTCTGAATGCATTGATTTTAATCTATTAATTACAGCGAAAAATATACAGTATATACGGCGTTATACTGTGTATAAGCGAACGGAAAATAGAGTTTAATTATGAGAATTATAGATACTGCTTTTTCATAACCAGAAATTCTATTATACAGTGCGCTTTTTTTCTAGCACGTATATTTTGAGGTTAAGCCAATATTATTGATTTTTCTGATTAAAAAAAAGTGCACAGTATATTTTGATTGCGAGACCGACTAATCAATCACAGAGAGCGCCGAATTAATAAAGGGAGAGAGAGAAAAAGTTGACAGCTAATTCGGCGAGAATATTAGAACAATGTAATTTACAATGTACAATGTGTGTGTATGCATGTGTGATGTATAAATGCCATAATATGCAAAAATGCGAAATTTGCGCCATGTAAGCATGATTATTTCGCCATTTATCCGAATATTGCTGTGTAGATTATTTTAATAAGATAAGATTTAATTTTATAAAGTGTGCTGTGTGTTTTTCGCTCGTAATTATCTATAAGCTAATATTTGCATTAAATTACCTATGCATAATTGTATTTAGGCTATTTAGCAATTTTTGTTATGCACAATAGATACGTTTAAGCATGCCAAAAAATCAATATTTGCGTTTGCTATTATTTATACCGTAGTTTAAATTTAAAACCAATATTTTCGAAACTTATTTTTAGATTACATTAAAAACTTTTTTATTGTTCGCAAAAAACTTTGCTTTAAATATGAGAATAAAATATAACGAAAATTATTGCTAATTATGGCATAAATTTAGATCGAAAGCCCACACAATGCGTGTGTGATATGGCGTTTCGACTACACTGTTAGTTTCGGATATATATTGCTATTTAAAGCATTATTTTTTTGCGGAAAATAATACGATTCAGGCTTTTGATAGCAATTTCTTTTATACTGAATTATTTTTGGCTCCAATTACGGCTAGATTTTACATATACGCGTTTTAGTTGAATGCTACTTTATCTGATCACATTTGTTGTATATTTAAATCAGGCAATTTAAAGTTATTTGGCTAAACATGTGTCAATTTTGAAATATATAACTAGCTGATTTAAGTAATAAGTGTTCGAAACAAATTGCACAGTACAGTATCGTTAGTTATCAGAAATAATTTATTGAACATAATTCGCGTCTCATTATAATATTCAAATTAGCAGTTTTGCGATATTAAGCTTATTACCATGCTTAATCTGTTTGAAAAATATCTAATATTTTTATGTTTATTATGTATATTTCGGGATATAATACACAGACTAATGCATAAACTTTTATTGAAAGTAAAAATTTTGATATTTATTTGCATTTTTATGACTTATTTTTAAGACTCTTAGGATTTTGCGAGACTTTGCGTCGACTGATAAGAACGCGTCTCTCTCTCTCTCTCTCTCTCTCTCTCTCTCTCTCTCTCTCTCTCTCTCTCTCTCTCTCCAAAAATATTATTTAAATATTTACATAAATATTAGTTTTCTTGTGTTTAATGATTCAAAAAAAATTTATTAAAATTTTTGTTCAATATTTTTCTTATTTAAAACAAACTTTATTTTCGAAATTTATTCCAAGTCTTTAGATTTCAAACAATAAACTGAATAGTTTATTTCGACAATTTTTGCCATTCAACATTCTATTAAATTGCTTATCATGTACATTAATTTATTTCGAAACTTTTCAAATGTATATTTTCGGAGTTTTTATAGAAATTATACACAAAAATTGATTCAAATTTCAACGAAAGCATTCAATTTAATAACAGATAAATGAATAATAAAAAGTCGAAACTTTTTTCTTTAGTTTACTTTATTATTACAATTTCGGCGAAATATTTCTTTCAATTTAAATATAAATTTGAAATTTAAATTCCGAATGTCTTTTGCTTTTTACGGTCTATACTATGGATTCATTTATTATACATATTTCGTATTTGGATTCGAAAATAATTGAATAAAAGTTTTCATATTTTTTGCGTAAAATGTATACATTTTTTAGTTTTCCTGAATAAACGAAACATTTATTATAATTTTTGCATTTTAGCCAAATTTTTGTACATTTTTTCAATCAATAATTTTGTGGAAAATTTTCAATTTTTGTTATTGAATTAAAAAATAAAACTTAACATACTTATAAGTTTTCAATTTGCATTGGTGCAAACTTACTTAATGCAATGTAAATTTTGTTGTAGTAATTAGTTTTTTTTATTTGTCTAGATATGGATTAAATAAAAATCAATCTAAAGATAACATTAATAAACAAAATAAAATGTTAATTATATTTAAATTTTATTCATATATTCGGTTAAATAAAAAGCGATTTTTTGCGCAAAACTTATTTTTTAATTAATATTTGAGTGAAAGTCATTAAAACATTCAATTATTAAACCATAAAATAAGCACTTTTATAGAGCAAAATCTGTTTTGCTATAAACTTAATCTTTTGATTCAAACATGCTAATATTAACAGATACTTATAAAACTAATTGATAGCAAATTATTCCGCTTTTGATCGATTAGTATGTTATTTCGATTAAATAACAATGCTTAATTATTTAGTTTAGTATATATTTTGTACAGTACAATGTTTCAACAGATAAACAGTACAAGTTTTGCAATATATTGAGAATTTTGATTGCAGTGTATTTTATTTGGCGTTTGATTTTGTTTTGTTAAAATTCATCAAGATGTTCACTGTTTTCGCGAGTCAATTAATCAAGGCGAATCTATTGCCAAATTATATACTGTATATTTGGATTTGAAATTTTAATTCGTTTTCATTCAATTCGTGAATCTTTTATCTAGTTTACTAAACAGATAAAAGCCAATTACACTGTATGATTAAGCATTTATATGTAGAAATTTTCGTTTTGTTCGCAAATATTTTTCCGAACAATTTAAGCGATTACTCATTTGTACGGTTTGTATGCATGTTACTTGTATTTTATCAATATAATCAATTCTTATTTATTCTTGTTATTATTGCTGTTTAAACAAACTATGTAACTTAGTCTTTATAGTTTAAATTACAAATTAGTATGCTTATTTTAAACATATACAATTCTGTATAAAAATTAACAAAAACAAAGGGTTGAAAATATTATATTTATAATAAATGTTATTTATTTTAAATAGATTACTATCTTGGTAAATATAATCTACTTTTAAAGTAGCTAATCTATTAAATTACACTCAAATACTGTACAGTGTAATTACAAATTACATTTTCATGTTACAACAATCAATAACAAAAATGTGTTTTATATTAGATTTAATATAAGTTAAAATTAATTTTCCTATAATCTTATCGAATTTAATTTAACAATTTTATTTTTAATTCTATAAGTATATAAATCTTGATTTTTAAACAGTTTTAAATAAACGAGTATTTTATGCAGTTAAATTATCAAAGTTGTAAAGTCGTTCATGAATCATGATACAAAAACAATTAAATCTAATTTAAATTAATGTTATTTTATTTATTAATGTAAATTGATTTTTGTAACTTATCTTAAAAAAACTTTGTTCTTATTAATTTAGATTAATTGTTAATTTTTCAAAGATAGATAACCCAAATTTTATCCTGATTAATAAGAAATAGTTATTTATTCATTATAATTTAAGATTAATTTAATAAAAGTCAACTTTTATTAATTAAATTACTATTAAATAAAAATAATATTTAATACATAATGTATTAAAATAGTTTAAAATAGCAATAATTAATTTAAACAATTAAATATCAATTAAGTTTAAATGCAATCATGAAAAAATACTAATTATACATTTGATGCGATAGTCGAACATGATAGATTTATATCCTAAGTATTTATCATGTTTATATTCTACATAATTATTCGATTAAAATCAATTAAAATCATTACTCGTAAGCAAAGAGTCATTGAATCGGATAAACATCGAAATATGTAAATGAATTAAATGTTATATCATTTAAAAATTTGAGCATGCTACACCGGCGTACGAGACGTCGATTTCGTGAGAAGCGAGTCCGAGAAAAAGGAACATCAAACATTTATTTCGAACCCAATCATTACCGAAAGCGAATGAATTCTCCGAAAACTATTGATTTATACAATTTATTGCGAGAAAAAAGAGCGAAACCTAAACTTAGCCTGTGCATTTAGCCTGTAGATTTATACGCTTTTATACAGTGCGCTTTATACAGTTTTATACACAGTATCTATTTCTACATCTCATTTCTCCCGATGTCTGTGTGTCTGCTCTTTATTGCAGAGAAAACTAATCTATAATTATATGTATTCTCATTGCCATTACATTTAAGCTTTTATTTTATTATTTTTTATACAGTATAAAAATATTGCATTTATACAGTGTACTTTTTCCCGATCTTCGACTAAATGATTGCCGAATTTCTTTTTGCGCTTAAATACAATAAATTTCATTTCATTTTATTCTATTCTATTTTTGCTATGTATTAATAAATTGCAATTGAAATTATAATGCAGAAATTTGCATAATACTCGAGCGTAATTTTACCCCGTTACGTTTATCGAGAATTTATTGCCAACGTTTCGAACATTTCAAAATTGAATTTGTGCAGTGAACAGTTATTATTGTTATTAAGAAATGTTTTTATTCTTATTTCGTTTTTCCAAATTAAATGTGAAATGTAATAACGAATGAAAAGCAGCGAATTTTTATTTTCAAAACGTTTTCTTGCGTTTATCTTAATGATTATAGCATGGCACAAATTTCGCCATCATTTATTAAATTCATTGCTAGTTTGTAAAATTTAATACGATGCTATTTTATTTAATATTATTTTATTTTTACTCTTTAAATTTGATTGAGCTGGTTAATTTATAGACTTGAATTATATGTCTTTATAAATAATCATGTTAATTATTGTGCGTTTTAATAATTTATTTTATTAGATTATGATGTAATTTATTACAAATTATTGTTTTAAATAAGTTTTAATTATTAACTTGAATTGCGCTGAAAATTTGTTTTGAAAATGTGACTATATAACTTTATTTTGAAAGTAATTTGTAATGTTACGAAAAGAGCATTTATAAAATTAAATTCCATTTGGATTTTCGCGAGAATTTTCTAACATCACAAAAGTTTCCTAAAATGTGAAACTATTTTAATCAGATTTTATTTATCAATACGATTTTATTTTACATTCTACTTAATACGCTATAAAACGAAAATACTGTATAATTTGTTTCTATTTTACCCACACTTTGTATTCATTTCGAGAATTTGTCGCTTCGAAAGACCCGAAAAAAAAAACTGAAGACAAGAATTTTATTTTGTGTTAAAAAAACTTTTTTCTCTCTCGAAAACACTATTATTATATATACGGCTATTGTTCTCTCACTTAAGCACTTGAATTGCAGTTCAAATTCAAATTGAAATTTATTTCGTATTTTCGTCGAAAAACAGTGGAAACGAAAATTTCCCGAAGAAAAAGTCGAACTGAAAAAACATGAAAAAATAAAACGAATTTTTCGTTCCAATCGAGTGTATCGATAATCCGATTAGAGTTAACGGGTTTTTCAGTCCTTTTTTTCGCTGTCTTTCTCTCCAAACGCCTCTATGTGTTTGAATCGCAGATTTATTACTGTTTTTATCGCAATGACTGCTATTTCTATTGTGCTTTTTTTCGGCTATAATTTTGTTTCTGGATAAAACTTTTCAAACGTAGATTAAATTATAATATCGCCATGCTATTTGTTAAATAATACTACATATAATTGGAAGGTATAAATACACAGAATTTAGTTTGCGTAAAATCTGCTTAACTATACTGTATAAATTTAAATATAAGATATTTACTGTATATAAGCATGCTAAACTACGCTATTCTATTTATAAAAATCAATTACTATAATGTATAATGAAATTGTGGTAATAATCTGTGCGATATTTAAAAAATATAAACATTAATAGTAATATAGACATTAAATAACAACATTTATATCAAGCAATCGATTGGAAAGAAAAATAATTTTTGATATAAAAACTGAATAAAATTGTATCGAAATTTCGTTTCGAAGATGTATTGAGACGTTAACTGAAAGACCTATTTATAGCAAACAAAGGAAAGAAACGATTCATGTCTTGAAAACAATGATATATTAGAACTCATTGATACGCAGATTGCGCGTCGAATGGCAGCCAAATGTCTGAATAGAGAATTGGCGGCGAATATAGATATTTCGATCGAAACCTATTTCCAGATATACGCGAAGATTTGAACAGTGTAGTTTCATAGACTCGAATAGTCCGATCATATTCGCATATACAGTATTTGTATTCATTATAAAAAGAGAAAATTACCATGTTTATTTCAATTTCTATTCTGTATGAATGAAAAAAGAATAATTGCTATTAATTTTAACTAGCTTGTTTTTACAGAATGAAATTCTATTTAGCAGTCGCAAACATGCAGACACTGATTTGGCAAGTATATTGTAAAAATATTGGGCAACAAATATACAATATAACTATTTGTAATAATTATCATGTTGCTCTTATTCTCGCACCTTTGCTCGGAAAACGACAAGAAATTGAAAGAAAAAGAGAAACAATTTTCAACACAACAACACCTCTGCCTATAATTGACTGACAATTTCGCATTGTTTGCGAATACAGTACGCGATTCAAGTCGATGAACGAGACTTTTGAACAGTGTATTCGTGTTATAGACAGGTATAGACTGTATATTGTTTGCATTGTGCAGTGTATACAATGTATGTAATTATTTTCGTATACACTGTATATACTGTATATTTTATATATACATTGTATTTTTACGAGTTCGTAGAAACGCAGTCTCTCTCTCTCTCTCTCTCTCTCTCTCTCTCTCTCTCTCATACATATATACAGTGTATATATTTCGACTATACTATACACTCACACCAAGTGCTCAAAAAATTATTGTTTCGCCACTGAGACCGACAATCATTAGACCAGAAAATTCTTTTTTATTACTGTTTTTTTTATATCGCAAATATAACGATACTTTTTTCACCATGTTTATTACTATATTATACCGACGAGAACGACGAATCGTCTCCTTTTTTGCACAGTATATACAGTCTAACTTTAGACACAATTAGATTGTCGAGACCTGAGACAGGAGTAGCGCAAAAAGTTCACTAAACACTTGATTATCTCATTATTGAGAATTCGATAATTGCTGGCTTTGGTGAGCGTCGAGGCTGTGAACATGCTCATTTCTACGTTCAAACCCACCGTATTTCTAGCACTTTACACACACGTATTGGATTTAATTGTTTAATTGTTGGAAATGAGGCGAAATGTTTAAAAATCTGTCTTGATACATCCTTTTACATTGCTTAAATTTTAAGTCAATCTATTCATTATTTATATTATTTTAATATTTGTTTAGTTTATCGCAAATAATTCGCTAATATTTTAACATGATAGTTTCATTTTGTATTGGTATACTGTATATTAAACTTGTATAAATTATAGTTTACTATTTTAAACATAATTACATTTGTGTTTTCATCAAATAATTTTATCTTGATACAAAATTACAAGTTAGTAAGTTCAATGGCATTCTAATCAACTAATTAAAATGAAACTATAATATATTTAAACATGTTAATCTGAAGTTGAAATATCTGTTCTTATTTAACATAAAATTTTATCAACTTATCAAAAGTGCAAAAATTCGTTTCCGTTTTTCATCGAAGAAAAAAAAATAAAACAAAAAACAAATAAAAAAAAACTGTTTTTACGACTATTTAATCGATACCTGAGATAACACTTTTGGAAATAAAAACGAAATACGTTTTCCAACGGCTTCTGTGCGAGTGATTCGAATAGCGATAGCGAAAGCGAATCCAATCGCACAAAGTGTGACATTTAATGACTGATTTTATTCGCGTTTTATGCAAATATCAAATGAGAAAAAACTTTTCTTTTTTTGTTGACTCTCTAATCGACATTTTTTTGTCACTCATTTAATTTAGCAATTTATTTAATTGTCACCAAGTCGTTCGATGCACGCCAACGGTGAAATACGAATGTTACACAGGTTTATTTTTGCCACCGAAAATAGTTTACATGCTAATAAATGTGCGCTAATCTCTCGTTTGTAAAAATATATATGCGTAAATATTATTAGCTTAAAATTATAAGTTAGCCTTTTAAATTAAACTGCATAATATTTATATCTGTTTTTGCAATTAGCGTAAACAACATTTTACATTGCAAATATTTATATAATTCTGTTTTTGTTTAAAATTATTAATTACACTGCTGCTATTTATAAGCAATTGTTTGGGAAATAAGTTTAATTGTATTCTAAATTAAGAAATTATAACGTTTTAATGCATATAAATGTGTGAATATTTATTGTATTTTTATACTGTATTGTTTTATGTTTTAGTGTTGATGATTTTTTAAATATTCATGTTGTTTTATGTATACGAAAATTGTCACTAAATGTTTGAAATCTTTTTTTTACAATTATAATATAGAACTTTATTTTCATTTAAATAAAACATGCTAATTGTTTATTTATTCAGTTTTAATAGTCACCATAATTTTATCATACCTAATTGCTAACATGCTTTTCTACAATTTAATAAATGTAGAAATTATATTTAAACATTAAACATTTGTATTTTATTAGCAAGCAAATAAATTAATATTATTGATTTTTATATTATGCCGAAAGTTACATTTTAAAATTATAGTTTTTGCTTTTAAAAACGTAGTAAAAAATAATTTTTATAGTTATGTTTATGAGCATGTTTATTTAAAAATCTATAATTATTTAGATTATATAAATATTATTTAAACATTTTACTAGATTGCTTAAATGTCTTATGTATAAAAGTAAATTTATAAAATTAATCCGATTACCCAAGGTGCTAATTTTGAATTAATATTGTTAATACTTTCTAGCTAATTAAGTTCAAATTATCTTAATTATCAATACTCAATTAAACTATACCTATTAGTGTAGAATTATGCAGTGTAACTTTATAAGCTAAATAAATAATTACTTAATTATTGTATTAGTTTTAATAATTATTATAAACTTTTAAATTAAAATGTTGAAGTTTAATTAATTTACATAAATATATTGTTGTTTTTTATCTTATAATTATATAAGCATTTAAAGTTGTAAACTAATTAATAATTAGTAATTATAAAATTATATTTTTTATTAAATAAGAAATGTATACTGTATAATTTATGAAATAGTTTTTAAAATTATTAATATTTTTAACACAAAAAAATAAACAATATTTCGTGAATTAATGCGACAGTTAATGAGTAGACATAAAATGTGTGAAGACTAATTTAGCTCGCATTTTGAAATGAAGAAATTATTTACCTTCAATTATTTAACTTTAAGCATGTATATAATTCATGTAAAATTGCAATTATTTTTGCCGAAAATTGCGCTTCTCTTCCACTATCACATAATTCGCGGCGAAAACAATGCGTTTTGAATATATATCGACAAATTAGGCATGTTTGTTTACCTCTCGCCTATTCTCACCTATTGCCGATTCTATTATCTCGTCGAATATTTACTTGTTGATGCTTTTTTTTAATGCATCGTTAATTTGTTTCTGTGCAATTTCTAGTACCTGTTTATTATTATTTAATTTTCTCTTTTTTTATCTTATTTTCTCAGTTAATAAAAATGTTTTTAAAGCTATTTTTTCGATTAAAATGAAAATTAATTCAATGAAAAAACGTTGTTTTGCTTTTCTAATCTAAACTGCATTTTAAATTCGGCAGTTATAATTTTCTGTAACATGTTAATTGCGATTTCCCTTGATCATATTTTGAGATATGAATAAATATTGTAGAAACGTATATACTGCATAAATAAACCTATATTATTTATTATGTTTATTTTTAAAATATAATATAAATAATAAATTTACGATTTAATAATAATTTATTTGAAAATATTTGCATTCTAAAATAATAAACTATGTATTGTTTGTGCAAAACTAGGCGCTAAAGGATTAAGCTTTTAAAAATATTATATTACTGGCATAAATTATACAGAATTAAAAATAATAGTTTTAAAAAGCTATTCACTAAATCAGTAAGTAAATATAAATGAAAATGTATATTCTATTTATTAAAAATAATTAGCAATCCATTAATAATTTAAACAACTTCAAAAGGTTATTGTTTTTTCGCTTTGCTAACAAATGAGTTATAGGTTTGAAAAAATGCATCTGTGTATTTTTCTATATATTTGTTGTTATTTGAAGTGCAAAGACACTAATAAATAATTCGCGAATCGATGCAAACAATAGTGAATAGAAATGTTTTGATTAATTGACTGCTAAACACAAATCAAAGATAATAATCGCCAAAACGCTATTCACTGCTCACTTGTCCTCACATTTCTATTTTGTTTTATTAATTCAATTGAATTATTGATTAGTTTCTCATTTTTCGAAAATACAGTATATATTTAGCTCTTCAAACAAATACAGTATATATTTTCGACATTTATTTATATAAGTTATAAAACAAATAAATATAATGTAATATAAATTTTAAAATTCGGATTTCATTTAACAATATATTTTTATCATTTCTATTATTTATTTGAAAATTTAAACTGTTTAGAAACAGAAATAGCATTTTTATTTGATTGTCAACTTTTATTTACAGTTTTTATATTAATATTTTTTATCGCTTTTTATGTCGTTTTCGAAAATCGTTTTAGTCGTTAAGAATTTCGGTTTCGAAAACCATTTCGATATTTATATTTTATACTGTATAAAAATAAAAATGGTTTTTATACACAACTCACTGGAAAATACATAACAATTTATAATAATAAATATAAAATTACATTAAATCTATTGATAAAACTTTAAGCAAATGTACGATTGAATAATCAATTGTTTGCAAACAAAAAAACTAATAAATAAAAAATTTTAAACATGGCACAATAGTCTAACAAATATTTAATTCCAGCAATTAACTCTGTAAATTAAACTGTGAAAATCTAAACTGGCAAATTCTGTTTCAAAAATAATTATAATAACATTTTTATAATAATTATTAACCAAATGTTTCGAAATATTGCAATGAATAAAACAAAATTGACTTTAAACGCGCAAATCTATTATTTAATAGAAACCGATTTGTTGGCGAGAAAATTGCGCAAGTTAGTTTGGGATGAAGTTCGTAAAAAGCGTTTATTTTCTCGTATGAAAGATGAACAACAGTTTTGTTATTTAGTATTTGTTAATAAAGTCGTCCATTCATTCATCACTAGACAACAGGAGGATATGTATAGAGATATGAAACGAACTTTTTTTGCGTTCGGTTTCGGATTTTTAATGTATTATAGAAATTGATGATTAGTTTCCATACTCTTCTGTACTTTTCTATACTATAATAGTCGTTATTATGTGATTCGACTTTTTCGAACGAAAATTTTGTACACTGCACAAATGTATTTATTACACAATACGGGGTCCAACAGTTGACGCATCGGATGGGATGCACGTCGTCGTCATTAATCACTTGCATTTTGTCCGAAACCTAACGTGAATTTTCATTTTTCATTACAAACTTTTTGTGTTTTACTTTATTTTGTTTCGTGTTTTTTCGGTAGACTGTTGTGCAGATCCTGTTGTTTCGAACGAAGTTTTCTAATAAATTATATTTTTTTGTTATGCTTGTTGAACTTATTATTTTAATTATTGTAAATACTATTTTGCATTCGTGAATTGCTATTATGTTTAATTATATCTGGTTTAAAAATTCTACTTGTTAGTATAATTAAACTCTATATTAACTTATTTAGTTTATTGTACTTGCATTAAATATACAGTATATTAATTTGCAAAGTAGAAATAATCAAATATTTTATTTCTCAACACACCTTTTAAGTTTACACAGTGTATATCGATATTAAATATTTTAATAGCAAGAAGAAATTTGAATTTTACAATAATTAAGCATGATTTTAATCTACTAAAGTATGTGTAATAATTGTTTATTATGTAACACTTCTAAAATTATTGCATAGAAAATTTATATGTGTAACTAGATTGTATACAAGCCAACCATTTCTAATAAGATTAAAAATATTTAGTAATTTGTCAAAATTTAAGGATTGGTTTGAAAAATAAAATCTATCTTTTTATTGATGACTATATTAGCAAACATTTTACAGTTTTTCATAAGTATGTAACAATCATGATTAATTATTGAACATTTGACTGCTAAATAATCAAAGCATATTATTAATGAAGCTGGTTAACCATTTTAACCCAAAACAGATTTTTACTTGTTACCTTTATGCTTTTTAAAAATACGATATTATTGTAATTTATTTTAAATTAATTTAATTTATGGTAAAAATAGATTAATTTTATGAAGATTTTAATAAATTTATCATTTTCTTATGTATAATGTTTATGCGATTTTTGATGTTATTTTTTCATTAATTTAAGAGATGGTGAAATCAAATGATAAATTTCTTCGTATAGTTTAGTAAAATAAAAATAAACAAGTTCATAAATTAAAATAAATTGCAGTGTATTTACGAAAAATTGTGTATAATTTAGATCAAACTAACTATAAATCAGTGAATAAGTAATAAATGAACAAATGAGTGGAGAGAGAGAGAGAGAGAGAGAGAGAGAGAGAGAGAGAGAGAGAGAGAGAGAGAGAGAGAGAGAGCAGAGAGTCGAGAAACTACAAAGTTTTAAATTAATTATACTGTATTAATTACTGTCATCACAATTAATCTCATTTAAAACTACAAAGAAACAATTAAAAAATAGTCGAAAAATCAGCGATTGGTAAACATTTGCTTTAAATAAATTAACAAATTTTGTCGAAATTTTCAACAAATATCGTATATTTAGCATAAAATTCCGATTTAAACAAATAGAATAACTTTTGGTCTAATCTTTGAACAGCTATTCAACCCATACCTACGCTCACTCTCTCGCTCTCTCTCTCTCTCTCTCTCTCTCTCTCTCTCTCTCTCTCTCTCTCTCTCTCTCTCTCTCTCGCTCTCTTCCAGCGCTCTCTCACTCACTAATTACGTCCTTTCCTGCGAATAAACATTTGAATGCATTTAACGGATAATTTCCTAATGATTCTCAACCGGCGATAGATTTTTGTGTTTCTGTTTTGTGCCTCTAATCAAAACTTCACAGATCATAAAATTTCAACAATTCAACAATCTAATCTCTCCCTTCTCTCACTACCACTCGCACACACACTCACACACACACTCGACACTCATTTGCGTTCGAAAACGTCGCCAATTTATGCAAGCCACTTTTATCGCTAGTATGATCAAATTTATTTCTTTCCGTTAATACGCTCTCGGATTGTATCCAAATGCTTTTTTAAAGTTTATTTTTATTATTGTTTGTTTTTAAATTTTATTTCTCCCAAATGTTAATTGCATGATAATTTTAATTCGTAACTTATTTCGGTTTGATCGCCGCGCTTGGTGAATTTTTGCATGCTGCCCAATTAATACAGATCAATTTAGAACTTTGTTTTCTGACAGTACAATGCTGTTTTTTGTTTGGCTAATTTTTTCCGATTCTAATTAGTGCATGCTATTTATGTTTCTGCAAATTATTTCCGAATTTATTGCTTTGGAATTATTTAAAAGTTTTTTTTTCATTTAAATTCTTCTTTTGTTATGCAATCGGTTTTTCGCTTTTGATGAATATTTCAAAATTAATGTTAATATAACATATAATTTAACAATGCATATTTTTCGCCAAAATTTCTTAATTTGCCTTTTTTCTAATGATTATGATTATTGTTATTGTTATTATTATGATGTTCATCAAAAATATAGTAGCTTGCTCATAACAATTAGCCAGTATATTTCATTATGATTCAAGTTTTTAATTAAACAAAGTTTATTATAATGTTGTTTTTTCGTAATGATTACGTCTGATCGGCATTAATAATATTTTTGCATGGTTTAATTATGCGCGCTAAGCTTGCGTTACTAATATTTATACAGACAAATTGCCTGTGTAATTTTTATTTTCCTTACTATATTAATCTGTTTTCGGCGCTTTGTGTTTTGAAATAACATTCTAGATTTGTATAAATATAATATGAAACAATATGCGTTTATAACATCATATTTAAAATAAAACAAACAGTGCGTTTTTATTAGATTTACATTTTTATTTATTTATTAAAACAAATAATTGTATTTTGATATAACATAATTTTTATGTTATATTTAAGCATTTTGTTATTTTAGACATGGCATTAAATATATCTTGTTATTTTAAAAACAATTTTTAAAATTTTATTATTTTATAAAATATTACAAATATTTATTCTATTTACGCCAGGGGTTCTCACTAAATGCAATATTGTAAATGTCCCTCAAATATTAGCACTAACTTATTCATGTGCCAATATGGCCACTACAAGTTAATACAAGCTTGTGAGAACGCCTGATTTACGCAATAAAACAAATAATATATTGACAAGTAATATTTAAAGTAATATATAAAAATTAACTTGATTATTATTTCAACAACAATAATAACAATCAAACTTGTATAAAATCTATACAAGTTACAAACTTTTTATAAAATAAAAAGTTTAAAGTTGTATTTTACAAAGTAGTTTTATAAATTCATTTAACAAAATTACATAACAAATTGAACGCTGAAAAGTAAACAAAGTTTTTGATATCAATAGCAAGTATAAATATGCAAAACAAGCGAGTATCAATAATCAAGTTATCAACAACATGAGCACGTTACTTTTTCGGTTTGGACTGAAATTTCATCCTGTTAACCGTCGGCACGTAATTGAATGGAAAGAATTTGTACAGCATTTTGCTGATCGCGCTCTTACTCTTCAGGCCCTTCGGCGGCGAACCGGCGTTCGGCAGCGCTCGCCGGCACTGCTCGGACTCGGGGTTGAGGTCATCCGTGTCGGTGCAGACGAGCTCGAAAAAGCCGAAGTGGATCTGATCGAAGAAGATCTCGAAGTAGTGCCGGGCCTCGTCGCCGCAGTTGGCCGTGGCGAGCGCGTCGGTGCACACCTCCTTGCGCTTGTGGGCGCAGCAGAGCGTCGCGCGCCAGTCGTGCGCCCCTTCGCCGGCCAAGTGCTCGAACGCCAGCAGATAGTTGTCGAGACACGGAATCGCGGCGTCGACGCCAATCACGTTCTCGTAGATGCAGTCGCCGTGTTTAACGTATGCTAGCATGCATTTTATGAAATGTACATGGTTACAAAATTTAGAGATTCTTTGTTGTTGTTGAGCATGATTAAATTAATAATTATATTATTATTATTATGTTATTAAATTATATAAATTATAATTTAATAATTTTGTACACGGTTAAATTATTTGCAAATAGATTTCATAAATGTTTAAATAAAATATACTGTGTGATTATTAGCATGGTTAGAATTGGTATGCTGTATTTAACTCTATACAAGTTTTAGATAACATTTTTAATGGTGTTTTTTAATTAATCAATGTTTGAATGCTATTAGAAAACAACAAAATATTAATCAATTACTTGTTTTATTATAACATGTTAGAATTTTTTTTTGTGATAAATTTTGTTGGGAATTGAATGCCGTCTATCGAATGCCGTCTATCGAATGCATGTCTGCGAAAAGTGTCGTTAATTATCCCGACTATGTTTGATTAGAAATGTGCATGTTGCTATGACAATAGACAAGTTCAATTCAACATTCATATAATTCTCTTTTTTAATTAAATAAATTCAATATTAAAATTGTTTTTAACTGTTTTTATATGAACTAATTCATATTTATTATCTAAAACTAATTTAAACATTAAAAATTTTCAATGCATGATTAAATAAACAGTCTAAATGCTTTTTGCTAAATTAAACTGTTAATGATATCAATTTAATTTTAAATAAATTTATGCATGTTTAATGTATGCCGTTTTAATATAACTATTAAATATTCTATTATATTCGTAATTTAAGCATGGTAAAGAGTGCGTTACTTTGTCGTTGAGGGCCGTCGTCGCAAATAAACGCCTTAAAGCGCTTCTGCATCTGTCCGGTGGCCAAATCGAAGAGCTCCCGATGTAGTGGTGTTCCGCACCGAGCGATGTGGCCGTATATGCATTCCATCGTCGCGTTGAAGCCACTGCACGGGGCGTACGGTTCGCATGCGTTTCGGCGACGGTTCGACGCAAACGATTCGCCGATAAGTGGTCGGACAGACGCACGCATTCGCCCACCGAATGGCAGAGCCGTATCATATCGTATATCGCATTAAGAAAGCAATGGATTTTGGTTTTGATTAATAGCTATAATCGTATTCTCGACGATCTCTCTCTCTCTCTCTCTCTCTCTCTCTCTCTCTCTCTCTCTCTCTCTCTCTCTCTCTCTCCTCGGTTTTCGGAACTATTACCGAAAATTACTATCAGTCGAAAAAATGGTCTCTTTTTAAGTAATCACTTTTGAAATAGCAGTAAATTTTTTACTCCATGTTATATTTATTACCAGGGCTTAGCTAAAGGATTTTAGCCAGCATAAAATAATCCGCTCATTGCACACAACTAATCAAAATACAATTGAAATCGTAGCTGCGTAAAATTGTGCAATCTACATTTTCTATAAACCGCAAAACGTTTCTAATCATCATTTTTTACAAATAATTATTAATGTATTGGAATTTTTCAATTTGAATTTTAAGCATGTATAAGTTAGAATACTTGCTGATTTTTAAGTGGAATGATAATTTAAGCCTTTACTAGACTTTATAAAGTTTATACAGGCATATTTTTATAATAAAACTTAAAAATACATATAAGAAATGTATAATTATTTGTAAAAAAATGCATGATAAAAGTACACTTAATTGAGCATAATGTACGCTGATTAAATTATATAATTTGTGACAAGTATAATTGCCTGCCGATTAATATAATCAATTCACCCGAATCTTGAGTAAAAACCGCTAAATTAGATAACTTAAAAAATGACCTTGTTAAGCCCTGCCACGCAAGTGATGGTTATATTGTACAGTATATTATACTTAGCATTATATTTATGTCTCATATCTTAATGGCATATATACTGTGTGTTTGGGATTTAAAACGAGAGAATAGTTTTCGGAGAAAAAAAAGCGAAAACTTTTTTCATCCGTTTCTCTCGATTCTCCTCACAATTCGTCTCTCATTCCACTCGTCTGACCATAAAATAAGATTATTACTGCTATTATAGCATAGCTATATAGTAGGGCATGGGTACGCCGTATAGGCCATGCTAGAATAATAGAGCGATATTCTTCGGCGAAGATATAATTATCGCAATCATTCAAATGCGTTGTCATTCCGTCGGGTTTTGTTGTTTGCGAATCGCATTCGACGCCTGACATCGAGTCTCTGATTTTGATTAATTCGCTTTTTATTTCCCGTTTTTTTCCCTACGCTATCATGTTTTGTACTGTTTAATTTTATTCCACACTTTACTCTGGCATTCTACTCTGTAACTTTTCGTTCGCATTTTACATCGTACTATTTTTAATGAATCGCCGCTTATCTTAATCTTTCGCATTGAATGGCAGGATTTTTGCATGCGTGCGATTTTTACGCATTTCTAATTATGATAAAGTTCGCGTTGTATCAAGTTCGTTTATGTTCGTCTTAGTTATTCCGAGCACACTAGTCTGTAGCTTTTGTTTTGTTTGTAGCAAGAAGTTTTTTGTTTAGGCATTTGGGTTTTTTTTTCGAGTAAAGATTTAATCGACTGATGGTTTAAGTTATGCAAATTTATGTTTATGTCGTATCGTTTAAGATATACTATGTAAATATATTTAATTATGGCAAGTATGTTTTTTCGACTCGCAAGTGCAGAAATAAAACTTATGATTTACTCTATAATTAAAGTATCTTATAAGAATTTATGATTTATACACTGCAATAATACAAAGTATAATGTATTGTAGTTTGTTTAATGCCATTATGTAGCAAATATAATTATACAGTATATAAATTTAGTAATTCTACCAATAGAATGCTAAAATTAAATGTAAAGTATCACATTTCAATATAACCCTATCATGTAGATTTTAAAATTCGAAAAAGTTTTACTTTAGAAAAGAAAGGCTAATTTTATACCTGTAATTGACAAATTGATAAATTGTTGCTTGTCAAAATATTTTACAAATTTCTTTTTAAAGACTCACATTAAAAATCAAACTTATATTGTTATAAATTATAACTTATAATGCATAAATTGAGAACAATATATGCAAAATTTATGCTAATCAATCTATTGCAATAAGAATTTAAAATAAATACCATATTGTTTAAAAATAAGCAAGCAAAATTACTTTCATAAAAAGGTTTAAATAATTCATCAATAATTATTTAAGCATTTCCAAATATTTAAGCATTTGAAATTTCCGAAAATAGGTAAAACTTAAAGTTATTGATGCTGATGCGCATAATAAAAGTATTGATGTTAGTTTAATAAGCAGGATTAAATTTTGGTTTCAGCTTTAGATTCGGCGAAAAATGATTAGACGTTATTATCGGGGAATGTCTGGAAGAGTCGACGAATTATCGTCAATAAGTCGGCTCTAAGTCAGACGTAATTTAGGCCATAATTCTCGGCCGAAACTAAACGTCGAATTTTGCGCTTCGGTTGAAGTTTTTCTCAGATTTTTACGACTAATTCAACAAAAAAAATGTCGACTTTTTTGCGGATAATAACGACGAGTGAGTAGTGAGTAGACGGTGGGAGAGGGAAAGAGAGAGAGAGCGTAAAAAAGTGTCTTTTCACTCGTCGACTCGCATTTTTCACCATTCATAATTAGCCAATTTCAGTTTTTAACAAGCAGCAAAAATAAAAACGAAATGTTTGCTCAGTTTCTACCTTGCTAGAAATCTACGAACTGTTCAAATTCGATACAAACACGCGATTTGTTTTCGGTTCGAAATGATTGGTTAAAAAGTTTTTTTTGTCGTAAAATAGTTTTTTGTTTTTTTTTGTTTAATTTTTTCTGCTTTGAAAACCATTAGTGAGAAAAATATATATTTATTTTTCTCTATTTTTTTGTTTTTGTTTTTTTCTTCTTTTGTTTTGTTTGTAAAATACACTTAAACTGAATGAGAATTTTGAGCGAAAATTCATTTTAAAACCATAAATGATATCTCATTCATAATATTTAATAAGTTATAGAATTATGCAGTGCTATTTTACAACAACGTGAAAATAGTTTAATGCATTGACATTAAAGTTGTATGCATGTTTTTCAAATTCAAGCATAGAAAATTACTAAAATGAGTATGATAAAATTCATAAATAAGAATATATAGCGAAATAGTCGCAACGCAATGGTTTTACACTGGAACTTTAGCGCGAAAATGTTGCCAGGGTAATTGGCCGCCTCATACCCGCAAAACTTGTCGAGTCCCGGGCCCGTCGTGGCCAGGCGTGTCGCGTCCGGCCGTTTGCCGATTGCGAAGAAGTTTTTGAAACAGTTATCGATTCCGATGTTATGACAGCGTATTCTCTTCGCGTCGTTCTCTTCAATGCATAGTAACAACAGTGTAATAACTGAAAGAAAATTACATTTCAAATTAATCTATGTGAAATTTAGTAATAAATTACTAATGCATGTTTGCCTATTTGGCAAGAATAATTTTTAATCTAAATACAAAGCCGTTAATACAGTGTATAATTCTTGCCAAATATTTCTTATATGGAAATATAAATTATAATCTAATATAAATTAAGGTAGTTAGTTTATTTTAATGCGATTTTTATACTTAGCATGCATAAATTAACGTAATATATCGTAAATCTACAGTAAGATATAGCTAAATTATCACGAATAAAAATCTGCGCACAGAACAAAGGCGAGAATTTAGTTCAAGCTTAATTGTGACAGTGAAATTGTAGCAGATTAAATTATATATGAGAAGAAAAAAAAACAAGATTTCATACTTATAGCGAACTTCATAATGGATTTCGAAGTACTTCTAATGAACTGAAATAATAATAATAATAAGAATAGAAATAAGAGAACAAAAAGGACTTTGCGTTTCGACACTCGCTTTAAGACAACAAAACGAGAAAAAAAACTTTGAATTTCTCGGTACGAGTGCTGCGAATCCGATGTGTTTTTCGTCGTAAATGTTTGATATTATTGTTATTATTCGTCTTATTTAACAAACGGCAGCACATAAATCGACATGCTACATTATAAAGGATTTTTCCTCCACAAAACGAGGATAATACAGTGAAAATGCGAGTGTGTATTAAAAATTTAATTAAACCCAAACATTAGTGTCTTGTTAGCCGAAGTTGAATGTCTTCGATAAGAATGTCAAGGATTAGATGATTACGACGTTTTCGAAGCGCTAAAAATTGTGCATAGTAGTTAAATTTCAGCAGACATTAGCGTTATCTTGCCAGTTTAATAGACTATAAAATAGCGAAATTCAATTTTGCTAAATTGCCAATTCATTAAACTTATGTACAATTTATGAGCTTTTCTTATATTATATATTATTTGATTAAAAAGTTTTTTTCATTTAATTTTCATTTTAATACACAAAACGAGACTTTCATTCGCACTCGGATTCGCACGCATTTCAATGCAAACATCAAATTAAATTGAAATGCAATTTTTTCGACACTTTTTCCGACACGAATTTGTGCTGTATTTATTTTACAACTACTTTTTTGCAACAATCTTAATGAAACAATTATTTCTTGGCATTAAATTAAGACACTATTAATCCACTTATTCAACACACAAACCACTGGATAATTGTTTAGCAATTTTGCATTTCATACCTACTTATGGTTATGCAATGCAATACTTATTTCGTAGAAAATAAGAGTTTATTTTGACATTAACTTACATCTGAAGAAAAATAGTGTTTTACTCTTCAATTATCCCAAATATTCATTCCGTGTTAAGCATTGTGAAGAAAAACATCACTTTTCGCCTGAAAAATATTTCTTGTTTACTATACACTGTTTAAATTGTATGAATAGATTTGGTTTAAGTCTATTATTTCCCAAATCCCGTTCACACAGATCGCCATAAAAAGAGTGATATCTCAACGAAAAATCGCATATTTTTGTCGTATTTTTTTCGCTGGGATTTCGGGTTATTTTCTCCAAAGTCATCGCTAAACTTGAAAATTTAAATAACAATTATCTCAGCGTATGATATAATTTCAACAAGTATTATTTTGCGCTAATTCCGATTCATACTGTATATAATTTTCGAAAACTCTTTACATAACTATTTATATAATCGCGAAAAAAGTGTTTAATAGAAAACTGTATTCAGTATTCGTGTGAATGATGTTTGTGTTGAAAGCGAAAAGTCTATTGATTTTATCGATAATTGTTTTGGTGTTTGCGGCGCGAGTGCGGACTCAGGAAGACGGCGACGAAGAGGCGGACGACGAGAGTGAGTCCACCGATGATAGCAGTGATGGCGAAGACGGCGACGACAGTGAGTTGAGTGATGAGCCGACGACCACATCTACAACCACTACCACTACGACGGAGTTGTCGACCACTTCGGCGGCGACAACGACCGCGAAGATGAAGACTCGGAGGAATCGGGAGAAGACGGCGACAACTACGGCAAAGAGCACTACTGAGCCAACTATCACAAGCACTTCCAGTACTACCTCTACTACAACAACACTGCCATCGACTGCGAAAAAAGCGAAAAGTAGTTCGAAAAACGCCAAACAAGTGGCCGATGAAGACAATGAAGATAATGAAGAGTCGGGTAATGACGAGACGGCTAGTGATGAGCGGGCCGTGAAAGCGGATAAAAGCAGTGGTAATCGGAATCCGGACATTGAACGCGAAGACAGCGCCGAAGACGATGACGACGACGAGGAAGAGGACGGAACGGCTGATGAGGACTACTTCGAAGAGATGAGTCGCGAAGATCTGCTGAAGAGTCTCATTCAGCGCAGCTTCGGTGCCAGCGATCCGAGCGCCGCCGCCGTCGCGAAGAACTCGAGCGCCGACCAGAAGTGGATTGCGTTCGTGAGTCAAGTGGACGCCGGCCTCCAGTCGCTCGTCCGCGCCATTACGCCGACGGCTTTGGACGCCTTCTACGAGATTCCCGATTTGAGCGCCGGCTGTTCGAACTCTCTGCTCCGGATCGCCACCGGTGTTCAGCAGACCCAGGAGTGGGCGTTTAAAAGTGAGCGCGATATGAATTTCTAACTTGCTAATATAACAAAATTATAATTCTTTAAACATAATTATGATATAATTTTATTCTAATTTATTAATTAATTTTAAAATGTATTATCAATATTATATTATGTTAAAAAAATTATTTTAAATTGCTTAAAATAATTAACATGATACTTCTTATATTGATGCTTGATAATTTGTCAAGTAAGTAATTTATTAGAATTTTTACATGTAATTAAAGTAAAATATAGTATATTATCTATGTTAGCAAATAAGGTAAATATAACAAATTATCAAGCTAATTGTAAACAGAATAAATTATTTGAGCAAGTTATAATCTGAATTTAACATGGATTAGTGATCGACTCGAACGGCAAATTCCCGGCCGGTCTGCTCAGCGGCACACTATCATCGTTGGGCGCATACGACCAGTGCATGGAAACGGTAGCCGCGGACGAGGGCCGAGAGCTGTTTCGCGGCCAGTACTGCATACTGAAGCTGCGGCCGCCGATGCCGCCGATCACCGGTCGCCTCAATTACCGCAAACCACTCATCAGTCTAAACGGCAGCAAATATGCGGACACTTGGCTCGACCGGCGGATCGCCGGCCGATACGCCACCGGTTTCTATTCGGTGCACATCTACAACGGCCTGTGCCTGCCCTCCACGTGCTCGCCCGCCGAACTCAACTCGATTCTCACCAAATGTATGCTATTTGTGCCATGATACTTTTTTGTTTATCATTTATTTATTTTTTTTTTATATAAAAGTATTTTAATTTTTGGTTTATATAAAAGTATTTTTGTTTTTGTTTTATATAAAAGTATTTTAATTTTTGGTTTTAATTATAATTTTTTGTTTGTTTTTCGTTTTGTATATTTGATTCGCAGATATCGGCGATTACTTCGACGTTAGTATCGATTATTGCGATCAGAGATCGGATAAAACGTTTTGGCAAAACATCACTTCAGGTCTGAGTCTAATGCAACGAATCGCGCTGTAAGTGCTCTCTCGTTACGATCCACTCGTTTCTAATCAAATTATGTGTTTTTTTTTCTCTCTGTCGGCGATAATTATAGCGTCTGAGTGTATTGCAAATACACTGCTTATTTTTAGAATTAATTATCGAAATATTATCCTGTCTGCATTTGCTTTGACATCTAATATTGCGTCTTGATTATTTCTTGCTTTTTCGCAATTATAAGAAATAGATTTAATTCTGATTTATCTATCATTTATAATATAAATTATATCTGTTTAGTTTATTGTAGATTTAGTTACATTGCAATATTTTTAATATGATAATTTAACTAAAAAGAATTTTTAATTAAAGTAAATTTGCCATGCTAACTAAATGCCAAATTTAATTATTAGTGCAGACTTTGTTTAAATATTTTTGTTTGTTTTATTTAATACTGTATAATAGCATGATAGATTAATTGCCGCCGAAATAAGTAGACAGTTCACGGCTTAAGCTACAAAAGGCTGAAAATGTAATTTAATTTTAATTATTTGATTGTAACGCGAGATAGAGATACAAACGTATAATCTATAATAACCAGCGAATTGACGGAAAATCAATTTTTCCCTAATATTTATGATGTGTTTTTTTTTAAATTGATATTTTGTTTACCATTTTGTAATGTTGCAGATTATACATTATAAAAATATACGTGAGATTCGGGTCAGAACTCTATCTATAAAATGCAAATTTGCTTTTTTTCAATTATATTGTTTTTTGCGTAGATTTTCAATCAAAGTGTAAGATATTTATACTGATTGCACGGAAACGACTTCAGATTTTTCGTTTAGATATTCATCTATTATTTCACCGAAAATCATACCTCATTTATATATTTTCAGCATGAAACAAAATAACGCAGATATTCTTATACCATGCATTTTACAGTACATCGATACTAACTTAACATTTACTTAAGATGAAACAATTATTTGCACAAAAGTTAAATAATAAAAATATTGACATCTTATCATGTAAAAATTGAGTCGACTACCGGCATATTTCTATTGTGTTGAAACTAGCAGAAGTTTGTCTAAATTTTAATTTATACATGTTTTAATGTGCAATATAATGTATAAATTATAAAATCAATTATTAAGTATTAAAAGTATACATATGTTATGTAACATATAAACACATTATATATAAAGCACGGAATAAATATCATGAATTTAATTCAGGTTATAATTTAAGTAGGATATTAGCAAGATTATATTATAAACTATTATTGATATATTTATTTTTGATTGTACACAGATCAATTATACTCCTATCGCTGGTATTGGTACTGTTGGGCACATTCGTCGAACTAGTAAGCGGTAAATGCATCGAAAACGACCCGATCGGCCGCATCTACGGCTGCTTTTCGCTCATCTCGAACACGCGGCGCCTGTTCCGCGTCGACCGCTCGCGAATGGACGCGCGGCTCGGCTTCGTGCACGGCGTCCGAGTGCTCACTATGGTCTGGATCGTCGCGATCCACACGTTTACCGTCGGAACGCTATTCGTGCCAATGCTTGTCTGTAAGTCTCTCCTCTCCTGTCGTTAGAAATCAATTTTCGTATATTTGAGCCGAAGTTTTAGCAATGATTAATCGCTTTCGAATAACAACGCAAAAAGTGTATTGATATAAATCGCGATTTTCGTTTTATGCAGTATAAATTTCGCACCGACTCTTTTCTATCCGCTATAAACAAATTGTTTTCTTATTTAGCAAGAAACTTTTTTTTCGCGTCCGATCATTACTTAACCGTTTGTTTTAATGAATGCATCGAATGATTGATGTATTGCGCGAAACAAATAGCGATTCAAAAGTCATTATTTTTGGAGGTTTTTTCGTTTGAAAAGATTTTTATTTCGTTTTTATAGATTTTGTGCTGCTTATTTTGTGTGTGTGTGAAATCAATGAGTAGATGTTGATTGCTATCTTTTGTAAATTTTTGAGAAAAAGTTAATTAACCTTTAATTGTGAGTTCAAGTGTGGATTATTAGGAGAGAGAGAGAGAGAGA
>JAQIXC010000173.1:0-40940 GCA_034697605.1 Metabelba pulverosa
TAATAATGTTACTATTCCTAAATGCACAAAAATAATGTAAACCAATAATTGTTATATAAGCCTTAAAAACTTTCATTTACAAACTTTTATGTTTACTAAAATATATTAAATATATTATATTAAAAATATCAAAGCTATAAAATATTACACAGTAAATTAACTATATTGTTTTATTTATTTTGTTTTATAAAGTATTGGTTTTAAAAAAGTAGTAAGGCATTTTGCAGGCATTATAGATTACCTAAAATCGATTAAAGGGATTTGTAATTTTTATAACATATGTTGACAGTATAAAAATTATTTAATATTAAAAATGAAAATAAGAGCAATAGTTTCAAATGGATAGTGTTACACAAAATTACTTATATTGAACAAAATACTTGATAGAATGGAAAGAATCAGTGTAAAGCAAATATTTGTAGAGAAAGAGACGGAGAGCTGAGAATTTGGACGGATTTCTCCGCCAATGACTTTCTCTTCAACCAGTTAGCTAAAGGTCAGTCGTGTTGCACAGGTAGGTCTAATACAAATAATAGAGTAGAAAAATGTGCAAAATAGTTTTTCGCTAATTTCAAGTTCACATAAACAGCAAAATTAAAGCAAACAATTCGGAAATGCATTAAAATTCAGTATATTTTGTATATTTTTAGACTAATATAAAAAGTTAAGCAAACAATCCGTTCCGACATTATTCGCAATTATTGGTCTCTCAGAGAAGTAGAACTGAATTTAGACTTTCGTTTGGTTTCTATTGTTTGACCCAAATAGAGATGTACTTCAAATTAGTAAGCGAACTCACTTTTATGCAGTATACATTTACTCAATTTATACCCATTAAATAATCTAAATTAAATAATCTGTGTGAAATAACTGTACTCCAGGTGCTCGTATCGGTGCTGCTATGTGTGTCGATCGCACAGGAGTTGGACGACGATCTGGAGGGAGCGGCCAGTGATGAGGACTTGGCTGTAGCCGAATCGGGTGGAGCGGGAACTGGTGCTGGAGGTGCGGCTGCGGCCGGAGCTAAGTTCGCAACGGCTGGTGCGGCAGCGGGAGCTGCGGGCGCTAAGGGTATGTTTACGTTAAATATACTGCGTCAGGCTTAAATGTATGACGAATACGATGATAGACTTTAAAAGCGCTCTGTACACAATTCCATTCAAAAGCTATGGAGTAATACTACAATGCACTTTTAAAGTCTATAATCACATTGGGCATACATTTAAGCCTGACGCTGTACTGTATAAACAATGTAAAATTGTTGGCAAAAGTGGAATGAACTTGTTGTTTTAATTGACGACTCGTCTCAACGTCTATAGGAGGAGCGGCCGCCGGCGCTAAAGCGGGAAAGAGTATGACATTTAAGCCATAAAATGGTTGACAAACGTATTGATTGATTGACTTATTATCACTACAATAGCCGCCGGTTTCGCAGCGGGAGGAGCGGCGGCAGCAGCCGGTGGTAAGAAAGGCGCGAAAGCGGCCAAATTCGGCGCCGCCGGCAAAAAGTTCGCCAAAGCCGGCAAAAAAGGAAAGTTCGGCAAAGCCTTCGCCGCCGGACATAACCACAAGTTCGGTGCCGTCAAGACGTTCGGTATGAGTCAGGGCTTCAAATTCGGTAAAGCCGGCGGTGGGTTCGCCGCTGGAGGTGCTGCCGGGGCTGCCGGCAAGAAGGGCGGATGGGCTGGCGCTGCCGGAGCCGCCGGTGCGAAGAAGGCGGGCAAAGCCGGCAAAAAGGCATTCGCCGCCGCAGCCGGAGCTAAGGCCGGCGCCAAAGCAGCCGCAGCGGCCAAAGCGGCCGCCGCTAAGGCAGGCGCTGCCGGAGCTAAGGCCGGCGGAGCCAAGAAAGTCGGCTTCGGAGGCGGTCTTATCGGTTAGACAGCCGTTCCGTTCGGTTCGACCGGTTCGCCAGTCGTTCGACGCCTTATCGCTCGAAATCTTAGTTCAAATTCTCATTTCTATCGAAGTTTTCGATTCTTTTCATTCAATTCTACTCTAAATTAAATTTTTCAATACTTTCGCTAAACTCGAACTCAAATTCAATCACTTTTTGTACATAACTTTCAAAATTAATATACAGTAAATGAATTAATTAAACTGTCTGAAGATTTAAAACGATATAATGACAGACCTATCGGTTTAAATAATTATATTTTCTATCAAGCATATTTAAACATTTAGGAGTCATTTATATGTTGCTGAGAAGTTTATTGATATAGCGGTATTATGTTAGTTAATTCATACTATTAATATGTAAATTGAATTTATATGATGTAAAGTGTAAAGTATTAAAACATTTATGTAAAAATTTTAATAAAATTGATATTACTATTTGAAACTGTTTAGTTTTATAATATCACTATAACTACTTATACTGTAATTTGCACTTATTACTGTATATCTTTAAAAATATATTTATTTTAAAATTGCCATATTAATGGAATTGTTATTAAACTATTACTAGATTTTAAATAAAATCTTAATTTAGACATAAAAATAAAAAGTGCAATTATTATTTCAACATTAAATATTATAAATATATCTATAATCGTATATCAAATATAGTTAGGTATTTTTTAATTTTTACAAAATAAACAAATAGTAAATAATAAGTTGAATTATTTTATAAATATAATTATTATACTTTCATTGTATGATATAATTATTATTTTATATTATAACACTGTATTGACGTGAGTGTAACTCATATTAATTATTTATAAATGTATAATTTATATATTCAGATATATATTTAAGAATAAATATATAGATGTAGTTAAGCTAATATATTGATTATATTTTTGATGATTTAGAAATAAATGCTAAGATATATACTCCATTGTTTCATGTAAAACAAACAGAACAAAATAATATACCTATAGCATAAAATCTATAATAATTTATTTTAGTACAGGTATTTAAAAACTCAAATATTATTAATACCATATATTTTATAATATTTGGAAGTGCAAGGTTAACAGCAAAAATAAATTAAACGATTTTTAAACTTAAATGCATAAAATATGAACAGTATAGTCATAAATATGCCGCACTATTTAGCCGAGGCTACGAACAATAGTTCCATAAACTATACAAAAACAAAACAAATGAATTAAAGTCATTAGTATTGCCTGATATTTGGCGACAAAAAAATTAGTCTTAAGACGGAAATTGTTTTCTGAAAACAACTCAAACGTCGAAAGACAGCGGATATTGACTGCAATTATTTTAAAGGTCGGCCTAAAGAGAAAGTTTGAGAAATCGTTTTTGATTAACTATTTCTTCGATTTTAACAAATTTCAAACAAATATTTTAAACATTTTGTTAGTTAAGACTTTTCTTGTCTAAACGACACAATCATCTAAACCGCCCGTACAAAATATACAGTATATTTTGAATCGAAAAAACTTCTAGATAACCTCTCAGTTACTTTCAAAAGTTGTATTATAATATATTTTAAATATTATTAAGAGAAAATTAATTAGAGTATACTGTATTTTTGCTAGTTCTATTATATCTGTTTATATAAATTAGCTAACTAATTCAGAATTTTATGGAATAAATTAAGAATAAATTGTTCAAGTTGGTTTTATACTATGGCACCGGTAGGTCGATCTATGGATCTCAATCATGACTTCCGAGACGTCGCGACGTGTGTTAAGCCGAATGAGGCTAAAGTGAGTGAATACAAACTGCAAATTGTTTGGCAAAACGTGGTTTTGATGAGCATGCTACATCTGGGTGCTGTGTATGGCGCCTATCTAATGATTGCCGATGCTAAATACCAAACCGTATTTGCCTGGTTTCTATTTTACTTCTGCTCAGGTACATAATCAATTTCTAATTTGAATTCTAATTTGTGCTCAAACTATGCTAACAAGTTAAACTTGATACATGCGTAATTATCATGTCACTGGCAGGCCTGGGCATAACGGTGGGCGCGCACCGTCTATGGGCGCACCGGTCGTTTCGAGCGAACTTCGCGCTGCGAGCGCTGCTCTGTTTCTTCAACACAATGGCCGTTCAGAACGACATATACGAGTGGAGTCGCGACCATAGAGTGCATCACAAGTTCTCGGAGACCGACGCCGATCCGCACAATGCGATTCGCGGCCTCTTCTTCTCGCACGTCGGGTGGCTGTTGTGCCGAAAACATCCCGACGTTCTCAGCAAAGGCAAGACCGTCGACTTGAGTGACTTGATTGCCGATCCCATCGTACGCTTTCAGCGCCGATATTATCGCCTTCTGGTGTTGATTGCGTCGGTTGTGATACCGACGCTAATACCGCACCTGTTTTGGTCGGAAACCCTATTCAACTCGTTTTACATTTGTGTGCTCTTCAGATACTGCTATACTCTTAATTGGTATGTATTTTTGATTCAATTAAACTTGATTATTTTTTTGTAATTCTAACAATTTAATAATGTTATTCTTATTAATTTGTAAATAGTACCTGGCTAGTTAATTCAGCAGCGCACATGTACGGTCAAAAGCCATATGACCTGACGATAAACCCAAGGTTTGGCTTAAATTTATAAAATTGTGCTAAAATTAAATACTGTTTATTTTTAATTATATTACTATAATTATAGAGAAAACAATCTAGTAACAATTGGCACGTTTGGAGAAGGTTATCATAATTATCATCATACTTTTCCTTGGTAATTTATAAACTGTTTAATTTGACAGTGTATAATCATAATTTAATAAAACTTGTTTATTAAAGGGATTATTCTGCGAGTGAATTGGACTGGAAGTATAACTGGAACTTTTCTACCCTGTTCATCGATATTTTCGCCAAAATCGGTTGGGCCTACGATCGCAAGAAAGTGTCGGTTGATATGATTGCCGCCCGAATCAAGAGAACCGGTCAGAAGCCGACGATTCGGGCGATAAATGACTTAAATTTGTTTAGTTTATGGTTCGGCCGATGCGTTGCCTTCACTATTGGAATGACTCACTTATGGATTCCTTTTCTTATTAGATATTTTGTACATTTGTAAAAATAAACTGCATGTTAAATCAAGCTGGATACAATGTAATAATTAAAATTAATACTTAACTGTGTTAACTAATAATTAAAATATCAAGTTTTTATTTAAATTGTGTAGTTAATATTATGTAAAAATGTTTGATATTTTATTGAAATTATAATTAAGTTAGTAACAAATATTAGTTGTGAATGTTTTTCGACACTTAATATCGTGCAAAAAAGTGTTAATGGTTTAAATAATTTATGCAGTGTAAAACAGGAATATTTATAATAATTTAAATAATTTTTATAGATTTTAAGGTCAATTTTCTAGATTTCTCAAATATACTGTAACAATAGACATGATTATTTTTAAAATGCTTAAAATGTTGCGTTAAATTATTTAGATTTTTGTTTTAAATCCCATTCTATCAACAGCTCTATTGATGAGTCGAGAAATGAGTTTAAAGTTACAGTGCAAAAAATAATACTTTATTCAGTGTAACAATAATTGACAGAACAATACGAAATTAAAATCAAAGCATAGCATAAAAAATAAGAATTTAAAAAATCAAAAATAAAACAATTATTTAAATCAGAATATTTACGGTTTGCAGAAATAGAGTAATGCATTTCGCAAAATACAAAATTCTTTATTTAAAAAACACATGGTTAATTTAGACGCGTATAACATGTCATAAAGCGATTAATTTATTTTTAAATTATTAAAATTCAATTCTGATTTCACATAGATGTAATTGGGAATATTTTCAAACACGTTTGAGAAAAATTAAAACTATAAAACAAAAAATAAATTTGTACAGTTTACTTGGAAAGCATTTTTTATAAATAGCATAAAATTATTCAAATTGTTTTCGGTTTGAATAATAAGAGAAATGTTTTCGCAATTATTTTGCAACTCTTTTCGCAAATGCAATCAATTCACGAATATTTTGATAATATTTTTAGAAACGGGTTTCAGAAAACTGTTTCATCAAAAATAAAATTTAAATTATATTGTATTCTCGCGAACGCATCAAAACACTCATCCTTTACTTATCATGTCAGATTTTGCTTTCAATGGTAAATTATAATTATTATTTTTCCATTTTTCAACAAAATCTATTATTAATCTTAATGGTGTCTGTCATCCAAATATATTTTTAAATGAAATTTCTCATTGTTTAGAATTAGTACTGTATAAAATACTATTTATAAATTGACTTATATTCTAATGGTATATTTCGATTATCCAAATATTTTTTTAAAATTCATTTACACTGCTACATTAAATTATTAGAGTAAATTAAAAATATTTTTGACATCTATACTGAACAAAATTATTTTATAATTAAAAATATTTTTATTAATTAAATAGTTCTTATTAAGTGTATTAAAAATATATTTTTAAAATAGTGTAATGTACAATGGTAAAAATATTTTTATTTATAATAGCAGCAGTTAATATTTGAGCACTGTAATTTAAGTTAACCTTAAAAATATACAATTTAAAATAGTATAAAATATTTCCCATAAGTACTATAATTGGATTTTGATTTCTTAAAACAAATTATATAATATAAAATTAAATCATTATTATAGTACAATACAAAAAAGCTTGTTAATTGTTTTGAACCAAGAAAACATAGCTAATATAATTATAAGCAAAATGAAGAAAAAAAATTATCTAGACCACATTTTACATTACATATTTATATAATTAAGCCAAATAACTTCAAATAACTTAGCAAGAAATTATTTTGCACTTAATTTCGCAACGAATTTCGCAGCGCTTTTCAATTGAATGAATGAAATGAGAAATTTTCGACTATTTTTAGAAACAAGTTTAAATTTAATATTTAAAAATGAGTTACATCTTAAGTTTTCAGCATTGCATTATTGATGCGCATTAAAAAACATGATCGTTTATACGTAATGCCGAATCAATTGTCAATAGGAGATTAAAATTATGCTTGGGCTATCGACACAGACTGTATTATACAGTCTATTTGAGTCTGTCATCAATTTTCTCAAATAGGACGCCTCTCTTGTCCACCCCTTCCCCACTAAATGCGCAAAATTACTATTTTTACCCAACATTTTCCACATCTTCTAAACAACACATTTTTCAAAAATAAATTTAATATTTATTATTAATACTCATTATTTATTATAAGAAATAGGAATTCAATAGATTTGTTGAGTTGTTTAGCTCTAACTTTAGCATACTAATATTAAAAGATTCACTTTATACTGTATAATCAAATTATATTTTTCAATGCGTTTATTGTTCTTTTAAAACTAATAATTTTTTCTTTAATCCATTCGTCTGTTAAGCAAATGCTTAAAATAAATTCAAAATATAAATAATATTTATTATGTTTTTTTATATGCATAATATTTTTAATAATAAAAATAAAATAATTTTACTCCAGAAGATATTAGCAAGTTGCATCGAGTAATGCTCAAATTTCGTGTTAAACTATCATAATTAAATATGAATATTTCATGCAATTATAATAGCATTAGAAGAATTACAAAAATAAAAAATGACCCAGTGTAAGATAGTTTGCATAGTTTGTAGTAAGATAGTTTCTATAGATAGTCATGTTTTGTGGAATACAACACAATAAAAATTGATGTGTAAAATGCAAATATGAGTGCATTTATATAATTATGCGAGTTTTTATACTGTATAAAAAATATCATGATTTGTGCGCATCTGTTGATCGATGAGAAAAAGTTATCGAATATTCTGGCCTTTCGTATCAAAACGAAAAAAAAGTTTTAATTGAAAGCAATAATGACTTCAAATAAACAAAACCGAACCAAACGGTATAAACAGTGTAGAAAAAAAAGATTGCGAATGATGTTTGAAATAAAAATGAATTGACGTGTTGTACACAGTATAACATATTTAAAGTTTTCGACTTCAAGTGCCGCCAATGGGCAGTAAAACTATACCTTCAGGTTATATAAGTTTTTTGTTGAGCGCAACAAAAGAGTCAAAACCGTATGAATTGGTTAACAGTATTGCGATCTCTATTTGTTTTCGCAACGCCAGCCGCCAATAGGCGCTCCGATTCTCGTCCATTCATATTCGCCGTATTCTTTTGTACTGTGTTCTAGCAAGAAAGTTTTTCTCCAAACTTCTCACTAACTCCGACGTATTTAAGTGAATTCCGATTTTAATTTCGCAGTTTTTGTTGAAAACTTATGCTTTTTATTGTCGTATTTCTAAATATGTATAAAACCGACCGAATGTGTGAATTATAACATTTGATTGAAATTGTGATAAAATTTTTACCAAAAAAAAGTTTGTATTTAAGAAACGGAAAGTTTTTACTGGATTCTTCAATTATTACTTTCTACAAAATTAAGCATTGTAAATCTGAACTGTGCGTGATTGGACTTTTGTAATTTTTAGTTTATTTTAATTTGTGCAAAGTTCAAATTTTTAAATTAAACTTTTATTATAAATTAATAATGCATTAATAAAGCCTTTAATGGCACCTCTAATGATGGAATCGGATATTAAGTTCGTTAAAAACATGCATGACACAGTGGATAAAAGCAGTCAGGTGAAAACGACGATTGTTTGGAAAAATGTCATCTTTATCTGTGCTATACATTTGGGCGCTATATATGGCGCTTATCTAATGATCGTTTCGGCCAAATGGCAGACTGTGTTCGCCTGGTATTGGTTTAGTTTGCTTTCGGGTAAAGACATAGTTTTAATTAAACTTCTCTTTAATTATACACTGTATTATTCTAAACTATAGAAAACTTTAAAAATTTTTTTGATAAATAAAAACTACATACATTTTACATACATTACATCTAACAACTTACGCATATACCAATTTACCTGTACCTACAGTATACCTATACTATTATTAACTAATCAATCTTGGCAAAAATTTTTAAAAACAAAAACAAAATAATATACTTATTATTTGAGTTTAAAACGTTATAATCTAGAATAGATATGAGTAAAATATGTAATGAATTTGTTGCAATGTTTGATGTTTGTATGTCGTGGCAGGAATGGGCATAACGGCGGGCGCTCACCGCCTATGGGCGCACCAGTCATACAAAGCAAACCTATGTCTTCGAGCGCTGCTCTGCTTCTTCAACACAATGGCCGTTCAGAACGATCTGTACGACTGGTGTCGCGACCATAGAGTGCATCACAAGTTCTCGGAGACCGACGCCGACCCGCATAACGTCAACCGCGGCTTCTTCTTCGCGCACATGGGTTGGCTCATGTGCAAGAAGCACCCGGACGTGCTCGCCAAGGGAAAGACGGTCGACCTGTCCGACCTGTGGGCCGATTCGGTGATTCGATTTCAGCGCAAATACTATCGACCGCTGGTTGTGATGATAGCCGTCGTCTTACCGACACTTCTGCCCTATTTTTGTTGGTCTGAAACGATTCGCAACTCATTCTTCATTTGCGTTCTCTTCCGATATTGTTATATACTTAACAGGTATTGCCTTATTCTAACACTAATAACACTTTATAGAATACACAGTATAATTTTATTGTTCAACTTTCTTATTGTACATTGCTAAAAAGCTTTTACATTATCTCCGAAAATGGTATTGATATTCAGTTAAACGATTTTTGATATCAAATATTAATAAGGACTTAGATTTGAAATGTATTTTTAGCTCTGAATAGAAAATTTTAGATTGTATTTATAAAAATATTATTCGTAGCATAGAATCAGAAAATGGTTTGACATTTAGATGAATAGAATTCAGTTTTGGTAGAACAATGCATCTTGTTATTTTAACATTTTCAATAAGACGTTTTATAGTCGATTATTTAGCATTATGTTTTGATTTAGCACCTGGCTGGTCAATTCGGCCGCTCATATGTGGGGCCAACGGCCTTATGACTTGACAATTAATCCAAGGTAAAGTTTACATTATTTTCAACTTCAAACTCTAACCCACTCAAATTTAAATTTGATATTAAATGTACTATAAACTTAATAATTTTATGTTTGTTTATTTTTGGAAAATAATTCAGAGAAAATAGTTTTGTCACATTCCAATCATACGGTGAAGGCTATCACAATTACCATCATACATTTCCCTGGTAATAGTTTTTCTCAATACACCGTATATTTTAACATTGACTTTAGTTAGCCAACTCCAATTATACTTGTTTATATAGGGATTATTCAACAAGTGAACTGAATTGGAAGTATAACTGGAATTTTTCTACACTGTTCATTGACATGTTTGCCAAAATCGGTTGGGCCTACGATCGCAAGAAAGTGTCGGTTGATATGGTGTCGGCGCGCGTCCGACGGACGGGTGATATGCCGTTGATTGCGGCCACACATCGGCACACGTTTTGCGATCTAATGGTCATTCAATGCATTTCATTGACTATCGCTTTAAGTCATCTCTGGATTCCGTTTTCGATCAGATTTTTAATCAATCTATAAATTTCTCGTTCATTAATGTGTTTTTATCCGGATAGTTTTTATCGTAATTATAATGATAAATCCGGTTATTACGCGTCAGGTTAACCAGATGTATTTTTTTGATTAACAGCTTAATGATGTTGTGGCAGAAACATGATAATCAATTATTAATATATTGTTTAAACCGTTGTTTTAGTTAGCAATTAAACCAAAGCATAATATTAAGTATCGTATTATTTCATACAGTATAAATTTCGGCATTTTTGCGCTCAACTAATAATGTGATGAAATTCTAAAATAAATCTATTTTCCGTAAATTTATTGACATATAATACCGCAGAGATTTATTACTATAGTATTAAGTATAATTTCTAGCATATATTAAGATGTAATTTTTGTTTTGTTTTGTTTTAATTGTTATTTTATTAACAATTTTTTCTAATAAAATAATAATTAAATAAAAGCTTTTAATAAAATTATTTCATATTATGAATGCATTTAAAAACAAATAAAATTTTTAAATACGTAATAGTTTTTTATCTTTAAATCAAAACAGTTTATTTTTATCAGGGCATTATTTTTTACGATTCTAAAATGCCCATCATACAAAAGAGCAATATATTTGAATAAATAGAATTCGCAATAAATTTTTACAACTTGCATTTTTAGAATCTAAACACTAAATGCAAGTTAAGATTTACTATTTTCGAAATTATTATTATTTTTTTGCAAACAAACAATATTTTTAGTTCAAAGTCATAAAAAGTCGAATTACTGTATATTTTCGTGTGTTTCACATATTTGATGCGAAAATTCAGCGCATTGTCTGAAAAGCAAACTAATGATATCTTTTATAAATAATTATTATACTGTATATTTTTTTCCAAATAAAAAATTCGACATTTATTGGCTTCACTTGAAATGAAGGCTAAGAAAACACAAAAACAAAAAATTAAATTATTATTTGAAATATATATATGCTTTCAAATATAAATTTAAACAATTTGCAAAATACACATTGCTAACCCAGATTAAAAACGCCAATTATAGTATTGCATAAATAATCTATAAGCAATGACGCTGTATAATAAATACATACAAATTTTCTAACTCAATTTATTTTAGACTGTAAAATTCTCGTTAGCAAATATTTTCTGAAATTTTAATTTCAACCAAACGATTGACTAAATTTAAAAAACAATCAAATTTATTCACAAATCTATGACATAATTGTAAAATATATTATTTATTTTATTGTGCTTCTAATAAAGCTATTTTGTATTTTAAGATTTGTTATGCCGTCTTATTTTTAAAATTAGCATAAATTATTATGTTAATTTAAATATCTAATCCTATTATTGCTTGCTATTTATTATTAACATGTAATTATAAAACAAATAACTTTTAAAATATTTATAAACTTAATTTTGATTTACAAACAAAAACATATAATATTTATCTGGATTAAATTTATAAAATACAAATGCAATAAATTTTAAAATAGCATAAATTTTAAATTACTAATCTTAAATTTATGTTTTTATAAATAACTAAGAAATAAAATATCTAGTTTTAATATTCAAATGGTTATTATAATAATATTTTAAATATAATCCTAAATATACGGTATAATAAACATGTTAAATACAATATAACATATTATTACAATCTAAATATCATTATATACAATCTAAACATATTTTCAGCTAAATCTCAATGCAATATTATTCAAAATTCAGTTTATTATAGTTATTTAAAAAAAAAGTACCAATACAAATTTAATATACCGAATTGTCAATTGTGTTGTTAATATATGACAATCAATATTCAAATTTTTAAAATGTATTTTATATGCATTGAGATTAATATTATTCAAAGAAATATTGATGTATGTCATCCTCTCAATTCAAACTCATTTCAAACTTTTATTTTAAAACATAAGTACAATATATAATTCAGAATTAGCATATACAATTATTATTTACATATTGATTATTAAATTTTCCAATTAGTTTAGCTTTTAATAGATAATAGTAATTAAGGTTTTGCAAAAATTGCTTACTTTGTTTTACTTTTTTAAATAGTAGCAAAATAATTGCTATATGGCAAATTTTAAAAAATATTGTATAATTAAAATTATTTTTTTTAACTTGGTTATATGTAACTACTGTACATAGACTTAACATTAATTTATTTATTAACTGAAACAGTCAAACATAACAAAGACTTTTTTAAAAATAACATATATTATTGACTTTAAATATATATGTTTTATAAACTAAGCTATACACAATTTACCTGTATGCAATTTTATCTATTTTTAGAATTTAGCAAAATGTTATTTTACCAAATATTGATCAATTTGTATAAATTTATTCATGTCAAAAATAGATAGAAATATATACACGTTTATATACTAGATACTGTATAAACGTTATTCAGTATATCAAAAATAATATACAGGTATTCTTATTATTCAAAATCTATTCATCAAAATTTAAAAATCAATTTCAGTTTTGATTGAAAAAAGGATTCAATTGATATAAAAGATATACAAATTTATTGCATTGTATTAATCAAATCAAATAAATTGAATCGAAAATTACGACGAATTCAATAATAAGGATATTATGGACACGATTTGGATAAATTGAAAATTGCTTTTCGAATAAATCAAATCAAGTTTAAGTGCGAGAGATGTGAGGATAGCGTAACTCCAGTTAAGGCTTTATTTTCTTCACCCGTTCTAATCGATTGCTATCATTAATTAAAAGGCTTCACAGCATTGCAAAAGTTTTATGTAATGAGAAAATAATTTGTAAAATATTTTAATGATTATTGAACAAAACAAATGGCTTCTAGATTAAATCAAAAAATTAATTTCAAATGCCAGGATAATTTGATACTAGTTAAACATAAATAAAGGCTGTGTATATTTTACAAAAAGTACATATAAAAAAAATAATAACAGTATTTTATAAACTAAATGATAAAAAAATAATGCGTAAACATTTGGCAAAAAATAAAAATAGATTTTATGCACTAATAGACGCTATTGTAGTAAATGATTCGAAATTAAATCCTAAAAAATTGTTATAAATTTTTTGCGCAATACTATTCAGAGTGAGAAAAATTAATGACTACTTCGGTCGCCGATCACTGGAACATCGGCGCGGAATGCCAATCGACGTAACTGTCTAACGGTTTTCGGAGCAAACGGTATAAATTGTTTGCATTGTATGCAATACACTGTACAATCTGAGCGAGAGAAGCGAATCGGGAGTGAGAACCGCGTGAATCGAAATGCCGGTCATTAATGATAGACTTCGAGCGAACGACTAAATAAAAGCATTAGTCGTAAGTATATTAATATAAAGGCCTTCAGGTGTTCAGGCGTTTGGGTAATCGCGAGCACAGGAGAGCACAGGAATTAAGGAATGGAAAAAATACTTGTTACTTGTCTTTCGGTAATAGTTTGGTAATAGGAGTTTAAATGACAGCACAGGCATACAGGTATCGAAGAGATACGGGAGAGTTCTGAACGGTATAACCACTCGACTCTATTAATGGCATTTTGCGCTGAGAGAGAGAAAAAATAAAGAATAAGAAGTGTTGCTCATGTAGTTATCAAGTTTGTGTGCCCAAACATCCCAGTGCCCAATTGAGAGTTGAGGAGGAAGTAAATTATAGTCGTATAGCCAAACGGCAAATACCAAGCAGTTAGCACAGGTAGGCAGCAGCTCGTCGACTCAGCAGCACAGGTAAGCAGCAGCAGCCGTAGCAAACATACCGGAGCCCGTAGTCCAGTTTTTTCAAGTTAGCTCAATCAGCTTTCCTCTCTCTCTCTCTCTCTCTCTCTCTCTCTCTCTCTCTCTCTCTCTCTCTCTCTCTCTCTCTCCTCCCTGAGCGCTGTGTTGCCTGCGCTCACTCGCGCTGCCCTCCCCTCTCTCGCTCCTCCATATCGAGAATGAATGATAAGTTCAAAGTCTTGAGCCCTTGAATAGGATATGTTGTGGATATCAGTCATCATTCAATAAATTAGGTTTTCTAGCGCTCCGTTAGAGTCGGCTTTGGGTTTAGTTTACTTTATTAGCATAAAACTGGAACTAATGCTAAGAATTGGTGCCAACGTTCACATCCAACGAGAATTGCGTCTATTTTTTCCGCTCACACGGACTTCGAGCAAAAAACACATTGCTACTATTTTCGAGCTGTTTTGCTTTCGAGCTCTCTTTTTTAACTGTGCTGTGTGAAGTTTATACGTGAGCACATATACCTGAGTGCCGTTGTGCCGGTGCTGTAGTTGTGTCGTTAGTCGCTATGATGTTATGATGAGAAGAATATATTTCTTCGATAAGTTATTTCGCAAAACACCGAAAGAGAGATAAAGTTTTTTATATCGAATTGTTTTGTTGTTTCGAAGACTTAAACAATTTTTTTCGTTAATTTTATTTTGAAAAATAATTAAGTTTTTTCTTTTATCTAAATTAAATTTTACCTTTTATTAAGTTATCTAAGTTGACTCAACAGAGTAACAGGATAAAACAGAAAATTATGTTTCGCAATTGTAAGTATATTTTATCTATTAATTTTTTTATTTGAGAATATACTGTATAACTTGTTATGAATAATAATCAGTAATAATATATGTCATTACATATCCCTTAAGTTAATAATTGTTTTGATTTGCAGTGAATGTTATGTAAATTATGTTTATTGCTCTACTATTTTGCATTTTGATAATGATCTAGATACTAAACGTTTACATAGATACTAAACGTTTACATGTTTATAAAGATCATTTCTATCGTAAACATTTATTGTACATGACAGCAACTTTATTCATGAAATAGTTTCTTATATGCGTTTAACATGCAACACCTCCACACCATCATATTTTGATTTTAAAACTAAACAAGCTATTTTTATTTGCTAAATAAAAAACAATAATTTATTTTTTAAAACTAAATAATATATTATTTTAATTAATTTGTTAGTAAATAATAATTGCATGTTTAAATTTTATCTAGACAACTACGTGCTACTTATTATCGTCCTGACATACACTCAGTTCAGTTCAATTAACTCGAGTGTTATCTACGACCCGAAGCGAGTGATCGGCAAACAAATTGCGCCGAAAAGTGATCCAATAATTAATGTAAACAACAATAACAACAATAATAATAATAATTACAAAAACTATGGAATCGATGCAAATCCGAACGTCGAGCTGAAGGACAGAGTATCGGATGCGGACCTAAAGCTCTACGGCTACGCATCGCTGGTCGACCCGCGATCGGTGCCGAAGAACAACCCAATGCCCGTCAATCCGCACATGTTTTCACCCGATTCTTACCAACACTTGTTCGACAGTTTGAAACTCAACGACGGCTTCAATGGATTGCAAGCTCTACAGCATCCGGCGCTACAGCACCCGAACCGACTACAACACCCATACCCTCATCACCCGATGGCCGATGAAGACACGATTAAGATTCTGAAAAATTATCTCAAAAAATATGACATCAAACGATATTTTCTCAAAAAGCTGCTGGGTAAATTGACCAATCCTTTATAATTATGTCTAATTTAATTACATAAACCGTGAATTTTACTTAAATAAAATGATTTTAATTAGATAACTAGTTAATAATTAGCAGTTTAGATTTTAATTACGGCGTTATAAGTCATATTTACACACGGTTAATAATTTTTCGCACAAAGTGTTTCGTGATGAAATTTTAATTGCGATTGTGTGCACAGTTGATCAATTTAGAAGTGCTAGTTCGCTCATTTTGTCAAGTAGTTATTTTCAGACGACTAATGGCTGTGAACTTGAATAAAATTGCACAGGTGATTCGTATGAGAACGAGGAGGGACACGAAGAGGGCTTCTTCGCCAATAAGCACCTGCGACGCCACGGCGCGGCCGGAATGGCCGGCAAAGTGTTCGGCGAACTCATCGGCATTAAGATCCGCAAAACCATTGAGAACTTCGGCGACACTATCAGTGACTACGCGAAAGAGATGACGACAAACGGCTTCGTTTCGATCGGAAATAAATTCAATAAACTCTTTAGAGGCGCTTAACTTTGCGCCGTAATTAATCATGTTTATTTTTACCCAATCCATTGCTCACTGTCAGTTTTATTTATTTTTCTATTTCATACAGATTATTTTTTTTATATAACTTTATTGTGTTTTCTAATGTTTTTTATTTTGTATTTATTTTTGATATTTATAAAAATAAAAAATATTATTTAAAATTTTATTTTTGTTTACATTATTTTAGTTTTTTTTTCATTGAAAAGTTCAATCGAAACAAATTTTTGTTTTCAAGTTTAAGCCTGTGATAAAGTCCCACTCAGACAATTTAATCTTAATAGTTTTTCTAGCAATGAAAATATTTTTTCAAATGATAAAATGGCAATTTAATTGATTAATCAAATATACAAAAATAAGATATTTGAATAAGTTCTACAAATATATTCTATCCATAAATTTGATATGAATTATCGATAAATGCAAAAACAAAAATAACTTGGTGGAATCATGAATAAATTATGTTTTTATGTAAGAAGACTTTTTTGAGCAAATATTAATTTGACAATAATTAGCATATATTTAGATTTAGTTAACCTTTTTATAAATATCTGAATTTTATTTTTATGCAATATAACTCTGATAATCTTGTTTAATTTAAGCAAGGTTTATAAAAAAAATATTCAAGTTATTCAAGAAAAGGGTAATTTGGGAATAAAAAACGGTTTGAATAGTAATTATTGAAATTATAATCCAAAACCGCTATTATATAACCCGAAGCGTGCGTTAAAACTATTAACAGAAATAACAGTAAAATTTCAAAAACATTAAACAATAATAGAAAACAAATTAATAGATTTTAAATGCGTTTGCAATCGCTTCACAATTTATTTGATTCAATTGAATTGCAATTAAATTTATATTTAATTCGCATTTTATATACGTTTCGCTATATTTGTTCAAATCTAACGTAATATTAATATAAAAGACACGAATATATCAATTAAAGTTCACATTTGATTGATTGCATTCCCCGATTCGCAGCCTTAATTAAACTTGGCGAAATTAAAAACAACCTTCAGAATGCGAGTTTAATGTCAATTTATATGTTCATAGACTGTGTAAACTTATCAACTCGTGGTTTGAACTGAGGTTTCAATTTAGAGAAATATGCGAAAAATTTTATCTACAAATAATTTGTTGTAAATAATAGCATAGTAAAATATTTAACTGCGAAAGCATATCAATATATCGACATTAGATTTATAAGTTTATTTACTTATATGCATTTATTTGAATATATAATTTATATATTATTTATTAGATTGATTTCGGCATAAAAAAATATGCATGATAATAACACTTAATTAGTAGATTTTTAGCAATTTTTTCAGATTTTCAAACTTCAAAGTTCACAACATTTAACATAAAATTCTCATAAAATAACATTTATTTACAGAAAAAAAAACTATTTAGATATGCATTGACGAGGAAAAAATAACCAGAATAAAAAGTTTTCAAGACAAAATCAAGTCAAATATTTATTCAGTATAAATAACTTTGGAAGAAAACTGTGATTTTAATTTTATCAAAAACTTTTGGGTTAAACTAATTTTCCCAAAATCATAAATGTTTTTGATTTGCATAAAAGAGTTAATAAAAATATTCCTGCTCATTTAATACTGTAGTCGGAAAAACGTTCGATGTAATTAAGCGAATATAAAAAAATTTGATAAAAATAAAGTATTTTTTAATTGATTGGTAAAAATATTTAGTACTTATCGCTGATTACGAGTTATCGATACTTAAGACCCGTTTAGTCTCTTTGATGTTTGGCTTAAAAATTCTCAGATATTCGTTGATCTCTTCGTTCGAAAAACCCAATTCGTCGCCCATTTCGGTGACGGAACGGCATTCGGCCGGCGGTGTGGCGAAGCTCTTCGCGCACAGACCGCCCAAATACTTGGGCAGACTGTCGGCGTCGATGTACTCCTTGATCTCGTCCTTGTTGGCGAACTTGACGAGTGACTGGTGTTTGGCCGGTATCCACATGCGGACGATCGGCCAGAACGAGCGCAGTATCCAGGGTAGATTGTATACCAGACAGTACTTCATGCCTGATTTAGTAGTTAATACAGTACAATTTTTAGAAATTTTTATAAGTATTATATAAAGCATAAAGTATATTAAGTATTATAATTATCATATCTATTAATTCATATTAGTACCATTTTTGATACTAATCTTATAATGTATTTGCTTTAAGAGTTTATGCATTATGTAATTTTATACAGTTTGTAATTTACGGAGTTTTAACAGTTTAAAATTTTACTGCTTATAAATTATGAAGCTAATTATATTTCATACAGTATATATTAGTTACACTAATTACTAATTATATAGTTTATTACTAGCACGTAATACTTTATAACGTAATATTTTATTATTTATAGTTAATGTTTAAACTAAATAAAAACTTGTTACTAATAAATATACTATAAAATTAAAAATCAAATAAACAATTAAATTTAAAATGTTTATAAACAACTAATAAAATCATCTTAAAATTATTTGAAACATTAATTAGTTAATTAAAAATAATTGTTTATTGCAATTATAGAGTTTATTATAAGTTTATAAGGTAATTAATGTAGCAAGAAACATTTATGGCCATACCTTCGGGAAAGTAGAGTTTCAGTATGGATATCAAGTAGGAGCAGATGTCGAGGTCAGCATTCCTGATGCCGGCGTCGGTCAGATCGAAGACTAATACGAATCCGTTCTCATTGTTCTGCTGATCGACTCTATCGATGACGTAAGTCATGAAGTCTTTGATATATTTGTTGAGTTTTGCGATTTTCAGATTCACTTTAATCCGCATAATGATGAGTGTCGCGCCCTCCCGGTCCCGGTTGTACGGGAAGATACCGCCGACTTCGTAGAACTCCTTGGGCACATCCGCGTCGCGCATGTCGTTGATGGCGAGCTCTTTGCGCCACTTCATCGCGCGGTCCAACTTGTCGAGCGCCGCCTCGAAGTTGTACCGTTCGGTGCGAAGGAATCGCCAAACCGTCCAATCGTTTCGCCGCACTTTCTCGATGTCTCGCGAGTCGTACGACTCCCGACACGACTCGTAGCGCGTCGTTAGGAAAGTTTCCCGAAGTTTATGCACTTCTGATATGTGTTTTTCGATCGACTTCGCGATTGACATTTTTATACTGTCTATTAGTTATTATCTATAATAACTTTATATTTTTAATAAATAGTTTTATTACAAAATGGTATTATCACAAAAGTTAAACGTGTTAATTTTATTAAGTATACTGGAAGTATTGGCTGGTTGTGCTAAATGCACAATGGCACTTTTTCGATCTGTGCACTGAACGGCGCCAACACTTTCACTAAACTTCTCGCTTCTGCTCGAGAAGTGACTGAAAAACTTTTAACTCATATGAGAATTGAATAGATTTATTGGAATTTTTTTCCTCTTTTATCCAAATATTTGATTTTCTATATACTATTCGATTCTCTCAATACAAACATCTGATAAATAGGAGTGAAATGTGTGGCGAAAAAAGGCGAATGCTGAATTTACGACTGCATTTAAACTTCAAATTCGACGCTCACTTTCCTTAAACTTTTAAACTTCACTCCAATTCGTATTAGACTTTATGCGAAAACTAGGCGTTCAGTCGATTCTTTGCAAACAATTTTTAGCCCACTTTTCCTTTTCGACTGTTCTCTCGTCGAGTGCTTTGAAAATACAAACACTTTTCCTCTTAATTCGCCAAAAGGTCAGCCGCGCTCTATGTGTGCAAAAGGGAATGGGACTAAATCGGCATGGATGATTTATCGATGACATTTATTGTATAACAATTGTGCAATCAACTATTTTTTAATCGATAGTAATGTACGGGTTTTAGCGTAAACTGTTGACAAAGTGGTGTAAAATTTAATAACTGGCAATATGCATTATTTATTTTATTTAAAGTTGTTGAAAATTTTTGTTTATTCAAAAACTTTTACATGCTTCATTTTTTATGTAAATTATTTTCTTATTTAAATAAATTATAATTTTTAAACTATTTACCTATTTTAAAAATTAATTAAACTTACAATTAATTAGTTAAGCATAAAAAACAAAATAAAAATATTTTTACTTTTTAAAAATAAGAATTAGAGTGATAAGTTTTAATTTTACATCACAATACTATGCACATTGCATAACTTGAATTAAATCAAATGAAATAAAATGAATACGAATTTTAGATTTCAATAGCAAATGAAATTTTAAAGCTTTTATAAACAGTAAACAAATGTTATGTAGTATTTAAGCCGAAAAACTAGGCTTTTGATCATCAATCGGCTTATTTGGCAATTATTATCTAAATAGAAAAAAGTTGTTAACAGCTCTCGAGTGTCTATAGACTTACCATGATTAACCAAACAAACGGTTCTATTTTCTAGCTTGGCACTTCCTTTTTTCGAATTAAGACAATAGATATATAATTACTTAATTAGAATTTTCTCCATTGACTAAAACATTTATATTACCACTAAAAATGTGTCAATAATTTTATTTGTTGTTTAAGCAAACATAAAACTTTCGAATATAATTGAAAATTAATTTTGAAATGTACGTTTTTACAAATAAGGAAATAAACAGTATATTTCTTATCACATTTTTAATAAAATATAATTAATAATTATTTTTTTTATTATATTTAAAACACAAATATTTATATTTATTTGACAATTCTTACAATTTAAAAAATAAATTTTGTCTGTATTATAAAAACAAACTTTGTAAATTAAAATTACACATATTATAATTTATAAATTGATTTATTATATATTTAGTTCAAATATAAACACGGATAAATACAAAACTATAAACATAAAATTAGAATAAACCAAAAAACAATAATGCATTATTCTGTTTTATAATTGTATCATTGTGATTTATTTGGATATAAATTAAAGCTTTGATGTTTAAATAAAATAATTAAGTGGAAAAGATTATTTGGTGCAAACAACAATGATAAATTAGAAAACAAAATAAAATAATCATTATAAGTTAAACATCTTCAAACAAAAAAATAGTGACCTGGATCTATTGGTGCAAATAATTTTTAAAAATAATAATTTATGTAAATTATAAATAAAAAATACTTGTTATTAATAAAATGTATTTAAAACTAATTAATTATACGATGTAATTATGGGTATATACAGAAAAATAGACATGAAAGTAATATAATTAAAAAATTAATTACAACTTAGGATATATCCAAATGTCATTTTTAAATTAACATTACGGTATTTAGATTTTAAAACCAAAAACTAACCAAGCAATAAATCATAATATTTTACACAAAAATTATATTAATATTTATTTGAATGTTTTAATAATTTGCATTTTTAATATGCATAATTTTTAGGCAAACAGTTTAACCTTTCATGTGTCACTGATAAGTGTGCAAGTAAGGCGAGTTACGCTTTAATCATGCTAATTAGTAAGTTTACTTTATTCTACCTGAGTATTTAAATAAAATTAATAAAACTTTATAATTTATGATTAATCAGTTTAGAAATAACCCAAACACTTTTTTTGTACTGTATAAAAACGTAACCGCATTTTACACATTGATTTTGACAAACATTAAAACAATAGTTAGTTTTGAAACTATAATGGCAAAAAATTTTTATACAGTAACTTTTATCGCAAAATTCAAACTTATTTCTAATGATGATAATAAACTAAACAGTTTGTTTTTATGACTCCGGCTCTCCCGCACACCTACACAACGCCGTACCGCACACGACAGTTACAAAAGGCCAACATGATAAAGTTTTATTTTTAGTTTGAAAAAACAAGTTTATTACAATTCATATCTTAAGTGGTGAAAAATTATCATACATAAATAAGCAAAAACAAACAAAAATAATGAATAAATTAGTTGAAACGGCGATTACGTTAGCGTCGAAATGCTTTCGTACATCAGATCAATATCGGCCCGAAATCTGTCGATAATGTTCTTCCGCTTGAGTTTCATAGCGGCGGTCACTAAGCCGTTATCGGGCGTCCATTCGTCGGCGCAAAGCAGTAGTTTGTGTGGAATCTCGCGTTTGTCTAACTTCGCGGTCGCGGCGTATCTCTGAATCTGAGCCGTAATATGCGCTACAATTCGCGGGTTTGCGCACAACTCGGCGTACGAATCGAAGTCGACTTTCAGCCGCTTCGCCAACCGCTGCACCGATAGCTGATTCGGCACTACCAGCGCCACCAAATACGAGTGATACAGATGGCCGTACACGCAGATGTTGTCCACGAATGGGTTCGACTTGAGTTCGGCTTCGATCTAAACAAATGCGAAATTTTTGCATAAAAATAAACTGAATATTAATTGCATTTAAAAAGTTTTGATTTTACTTTTCCTAACGAAACATATTCTCCGAATTGGAGTTTAATTAAGTCCTTCTTCCGGTCGATGATCTTAAACGTGCCGTTCGGGTAGACTTCGCCGATGTCACCGGTTTTGAACCATTTGAGTCCCGACTCGTCCATATAGTACGCCTCCCGAGTCTGTGCATCCAATTTGAAATAACCGGCGGATATGGCGTCGGAGCCGATGACGATCTCGCCTCTAGGGTTGGGCGCGTCGGTCACCCGATACCCGCCCTCGTCCCAGTCGATTAGGCGCACTTTGGACGCGAGCAACGGCGCGCCCACTCTGCCCAGGGATGTGTCGTAAATGTCCATGATGAATCCCGAACACGTGGTCTCTGTGGCGGCGAAGCCTTGAATGAGGTTTACGTTAAGACACGATTTGATAATTTTCTGCGTTTCCTGCGATAGCGGAGCGCTTCCGACGAGCATTATATACACTTTTCCGCCCACTGTCGCCCGAAACCGCTCGCATACCGTCCCGTTAATTAGTGGTGTGTCGAAGCCTTGGGTAATATAATTTGATAATTTTTAAACAGTTGTATAAATTTTTAATTGTTTTTTAATACCTTTTTCAGCCCAATAGGCCTTATAGTCAACCATAAACTCGAATAGTTTTCGCGCAATAAGTCCTTTCCGATTGATTTTATCGGAAATTCCTTTTCGGATCCGATCCAAGACCAGCGGCACGGCTGCCATAATTGTTGGTCGCAGGAGTGTCGCGTCTCCCTTGTCACCCGACCGTATGCCGGTGCTCAGGTCAGTGAGCGTGTATGGCGTTGAGTAACCAACTCTAATGCCGACGATAAACAATAGGGTTTCCGTCAACAACTCGAGTATGTGTGCCAGCGGTAGATAACCAATGTATAGATGACTGTCCCGATTGTCCAACACGTGATTGACGACCAGTTTGTAAGCGCAACACGATTTTAGAAAATTCTTGTGCGTTATCTCCACTCCTTTCGGCACTCCCGTCGAGCCTTTTATCAACGATTTGTGTAAATAGTTTTGTTTTGATATTATTTTTATCTTATTTTATGTTTTTTAATGTTTTTATTCACCAGAAGTGTATATTAAGAACGCGATGTCATTCTCTTCCGGCGCTTTGTAGATGAGCTGATCCGTAGTCGCCTTTCCCATCCGCTCCAAATCGGATAGCGAGACGAGACTCGCCGTCTGTATAGTGTTCTTAAAGTTTTCGATTGAATACAACTTCTTCTTATCATTCGTATCGAAATAGATAATTGTCGACAGTTTTGGGATCTGTTTGTGCAGTCGAACCAACTTCTGCAGCAACTGCTGCGATGTTATCACATGCCGTACTTCCGTCTCATTCATGCCGTGAATAATACCTAAATATCATACAAACAGAAACAAATTACACATAATTGTGAGATAAAAAAAACTATGTAACAATTTGTAAACTAAATCTACATGATAAAAATATGCAAACCTTCATCATTAAGTGTGGAGTAAAGTGTGGCGATTGTTCCGCCGATTCTAAGTATAGATTGCGCGCAAATGAACCAATCGATGGACGTATCGGCGAATATCATTACCTTAATACACCGTATAATTTAATTATGCTGTTATATCTTATAATTATGTAATTTTATATTGTTTAAGCGTGTATTTACCCGATCGCCGGACTGAACGCCGTTAAGTAGCAATCCCTTGGAGACGGCGGCGACGCGATCGTCGAACTGGCCATAGCTGACCCACTTGTAGTCACTCAACACATACTTCGTAATCGGCTTTCCATTCAAGTACTCGATCTCCTCATCGATAACCTCTCTGTAGGCCAAACACGGTTTGTCTCTACCGTTCGCGTCGATCGACGTCTTGACGGCCTCGTCGATGGTCGTGCAGTCATCGATAAAGTGCCTGGGCGCGTCGCCCAGCCGCACCCACGGCGAGCCCGGGTCGCTCGGGTCGAGTTGGCGCGCACGCACTGCACTGATATGCCGCCACCGAATCCATGGCCTTTGGATTAGGCAATAGATCGGAAGAGTTATCAAATCAAATGTATAGACAATTGCTTTAATAACTGTTATTATCACAAGAGTTAGTAGATTCCAAAGTCTGTGTCGAGTATACATCTTTGTACTATGTAAATTTTTCACACTGATGAGTTAGTTTATCACGCTTTGATTGACATTGAATATAACACCAAGTATAATTGTATAATATAAGGATGTTTTGTTGTTTTTCTCTGTGGAATGTTTTTGAAGTCTTCTCGTTAAAGACGTCAATTGAAGTGAAGATAAAATAATGAAAAGAATTTTTCCCAAAATTATGTCGATTTTAACAATCGGCTGACTATAGACAGGTTTAGAAAACGTTGCTATTTTTTAATCAATTAATTTTAGCATTGCACTTATTATTCATGAACCAATAAAATTTTAATTAAACAGTTTGATTGACTTTTGAAACAGTTGTTTAAAATAATACTTTAAAACATTTAAAAATTTATCAAACAGTTTAGTTTTAATACGATTGTCGAAAATATAAATAAATTTAAAAACTAAACTTGCTTAAACAAAATTAATTAAACGTGACATTGACAAATTTAAATATAGTTCGTTATAACTTATAATCAACGCCTTGATTGGATTTTTTGTCGTTTCGAAATAAAAGTAGAAAAACACTATTTTTTCTTTCGTTTCGGAAATGCAATGTAAAAAAAGAGATTACGAATGCATTGAATTGCAAAAATCAGGTGAAAATTACTGCTCTATTGGCTTCGCGTTCAGCAAATGTCTTAAATAGGTTTTCCTGTACGTAAGCAATCTAACCAATTCTTGGTATCCACTTTGACTCCAATTTAAAAATAAACATGCTAATGTTGGTTTGCCCGTTGAACGCTGAAAATAAATGGCAAAATTAAGCAAAGCGATTTTATCGTATCGTTGCCCATATGACCAATAAAACAAATTTTTTGCATATTTGCCCGAAATTCGAGGTTAAGTTAAGTTAACGTTTTTTTTTTCTTAATTGGATTTTCAATTTCGTTTCGCATTTACGGCACGACTTAACGGCATTTAAATCCAGTTTTTGTCGCATTTATCCGCTAATGCAATGCGAAAACTAGTCTTACATTTAGTTATACATTACGTCTATTGGATAACAAATACCGCTTTTTATTAATCAAATAAATTCGTTCTTTAAATGTGGAACTTCTTTGTTGATTCTTGAGAAACTCGTTTTTTATCATCCACATTTATTTATTTCTCTTTTTTTATATTAAATATCACATGGCACAAAAATACAAATTTTAGTTTATAAATAGTTTCTACATTTTTTATGATTAATGTTTTTTTTGTGTGATTTTACATTCATTAGTAAAACCCTAATTTTTGCTTAATTTATAATCATATTGTATTATTTGACAATTTAAGCTTTGAAAATTATAGACAGTATTGTGTATTTGTTCCTAACAAACAATTGTTTGATGACTAACTTCTTATCAAGTTATTTCATTTTGTATATTTCATTCGTATAAGTTATTATATAATATCTTGTTTTATGCAATTTTCCGGTTGCAATACTGTCGTGTAATTAAGCATGATTAAGATATATTGCTTATTATTAAACCCTTTTAAATTATGCTTGAAACTAATTTTGCTTAATTTAAGCAATTTATTTTACGGTAATTTTGATTTGATTTCATCGCACTTGTAGTACAAACTCAGATCAAATTCAGTGCAAATATTTCGTTTGATTTCCAAAAACCGATTCAATTATTAATGGCTTTAAACAAACAATTGATATAAAATTGAATGCTTTTCAAAGAATGCATTACTGATCAAATAACAAGTATTTTATTTTTATAGATACGCCTATCAATAAATAATATCAATTAATTGTTAAATCTAGTTTTTAAAAATAAAAACACCCATGCGACATTGTACTTTGGCAGCTACTGATTTCGAACTTAATTGAAGTTCAAGTGATTGTTTTTATCGAGATTAAATGTATTAAATTAAACGGAACTAAATTGATATAATATTGTTTTATGCTGTATAAAAAATTAAATACACAATTTAATATCACATGTAAAATTGGAGTTTAAATTTTGTAAATTAACTATATTTTCTCAATAATTTGAATTAAAATTTTATAATTTATAAAAATATAAATAAAAATAAAAAATAAACACCTGGTATAGTAATTTTTTACATCCACATTTTTATTAAAATCTATAGTGAATATTAACTAAGCTTGTCCAAATATAGTATTAAATATTTTCTTAGAAATACTTCAGTAATTTCTGATATCTTTTGTTGCACTTAATTTAAGCAATCTAACTGACGTTAAAGTGTTTTCAATATTTTACAAAAGATTCTTTTTAAAATAAGCTATGTTCAAAAAAATTAATAATAAATATCTTAAAACATTTTAAAATATAAAATTACATATATATTATTAATTTAAATAGGCATTTCTAAACAATATATTCTTTTTAATTTAATTACATATTAAAAACTAGCAAGTAGCTAATGATTAAATGTGCTCACAAATTAATCATTTGATTTGAACTGATAACTGAACATTAGAAGGTAGATTATTTTGCGTTACACAAGTGGCAATTCATACATGATAAATATATTGGGTTTGTTTAAAGGAATTAAGTTTTCGGTCATAAAAATAAATTTTTAATAATAATATTTTAATTAATCTTACTATAATTATAATTGTATTCATGCATATAAAATGCTATTACAGGTCACAGGAACTGAACAATGCTATATTTGAAATAATTAAATATGCTACATTTTATATTCTGTACACAAAATTACAAATGCTAATTTTGTATGACAAAAATAGCAAAATAAATAGTTAATATACCAATAATAGTTCTTTTGTTATTGATGTGAATATATTTTATCAATATAAAATTTATTTATTCTCAGCTATCGTTTTATTACAAAATAGTTGAGTATTTGAAGAGATGTTTATAATCTAGCGATGAGACTATACAGTATACTAATTGAAAATTCGAAATAATATCACGTAAAAACTTATGAAATAATATTGAATAAACTTTGCACCAGTATAAATTTATTCTTGGTAATGTAATGAGAATTGACTTTAAAAATATGAATGTACATACCATTTCAACTTTATTCCTGTGCACAATCATCGCTGTGCTGGCTTATAAGTATTCAACAAGTGAGCTTGCTGATTTTACATTCGACTTAGAGCACGTCGACAACGAGCAGAGGGACCGACTGTTCGCATATCTCGACCGAAACAGAGACCGAATCCTAAATCGACTCGAATTTAAGAATCTGTTTCCGATTCTGTTCTTCTCGACGAAACTCAATAAGACTCTATGGGATGAACAGAAATGCCAACAACTGTTCGATGCCTTGGATTTCACCGAATATCGGGTAATACCGAAACCCGAGTTCGACCAGATCTGGGACAAATGGATCAGGGTGATTTTGAAGCCGAAAGCGGCACTCATTGTAGTTGATGTGCAAAACGACTTTATCGCCGACAACGGAACGATGCCGACGCCCGGCGCTCAGGTGATTGTGCCGGTGATCAACGCCATGATCGGGAACGTCGACTTCGAGACAGTGGTCTATACGTATGACTGGCATCCGGCGAACCACTGCTCGTTCATCGAAAACATTCATTTGAGACAAATTGTGGACTTTTATAATAAAACGATCGAAACGCTCGCAATCGGCGATTATGTCCGCTTCGAAGTGCACCCGAATCTGCGACAACGGTTATGGCATCGCCACTGCGTGCAGGGTAGCCAAGGCGCTCAATTGTATCATGAACTAATTGTCGCAGAAAATAGTTTTAATGTTACAAAAGGTATGGATCCGGACGTCGACAGCTATTCGGCCTTTCAGGACAACGGCGGCCTCAGGACTACCGATTTGGACAAACATTTACAGCAAAGAGGTATTTCATATTGTCATTATACCAAACTAACATGTACAATTTAACTTCTATGCTGTACTTTGTAAATATTACCTTGCATCTATTATAGTATTAAAATTTATCAATGTATAAAAGGTATAACCGATGTCTACCTGTCGGGAGTGCTGTACGAGTATTGCGTCGGTTCTACGGCTATCGATGCGCTGGGTCTGGGGTATCGAACGGCGTTTGTCGAGAACGCGATTCACGCGTTAAACAAAACTGAGCAAGCTCAAATGACAACTACCTTGATTAACAAGTCGGCCAATCTGATCCAGGACACAGCTGTTCCCGATATGGTAAAGGGTAGGGAAAGGACTGTTGAAATGGGTCTCGTGTTGGCACATAAGGTATTTAAATAAGATTTAAAGAAAGTGTGAATTAAACTTGATAAATGTAACTATAGATTTGTAAGCATTGTAACAATTTTTCACATAAATCAATAAATTTATTCGAAAACATAAATATAAAACATTTAATTCGTGCGAAGAATAATTAGAGATAATCGACAGTTTTGAGGCCCAGTATATCGGAACAAATAGTCATTAATTGCAATAACATTCGGCAAAAACCAATTCGGGCGCCGATTAATGGCCGCAAATGTTCGGCCGGTTCGGTGAGGACTTTGACTTTCTTGTAGTAAACGCTCACTTCGGCGACCAATTGCTTCGAAAACAGAATCAATTGATTCGCACAAAACGGCCGATCGGTTGCCATCGAGTTCTGCAGTAAACGGATCAGCGATTCGTAATTCGAGAACTGATTGAATAGAAGACTCCACTCGAGGTCGTGCGTCAGTAGCGATAGGTCGGCCGCTGTATCGGCGCCCGAGTTGGTCACGAATTCGGCGTTATATCGATTGATGATCGCCTTAAGTCGCGCGCAATTGTATTGTAGAAAAATCGATTCATTCAACTGCGGGTCGAGTCTTGAGATCGGCGTCGACGGCGCGGTCGACATCAGTGCGAATGTTAGCGACGTTTCGATTATTGTCTCGAAATTATCTGCAAATACAGTCCAAAATAAATATCATAAATTAGTTCATGATATTAATCGACTGCTTATTTGTCGTCACCTGAGTTCTGGTCAAACGAACCGCTATTTTGTTCCAAAAGTGTTCGCCGAATCGATTCAACGTAATCATCAAAACCAATGTCTGAATTGACGTTTGAAACTGATATGAGTTTAAGCGCCAGTCGTCTCATGTCATACAAAAAGCACATCAACTGAAACGCCTGTCGGAAGCGATGGCACTGCGACTCCGAGACAACGGCCACTATTTTACGCACATTTCCCGCACTTTTCACCCATTTTTCGATCAATTCATGCAAACCCTTCGCCAATTCAAACACAATTCGCGCCGTTTTGTCGATTATCACCGAATCGACTGAATCGCCGCTTTTGTCACAAAACAAGAGTTTGTTTTCGTCGACACTTTCGCAGTATTTCGAGTCTACGGCTGCAGTCAATAGTTTGTCGAACACTTCGTCCGTAATCTTCGCGTACGTCAAGTCCAGACACGAACTGTTCGATAGTTTCGACAACGACTGCGAAACTCTTCGCAGTCTCTCAAAAGTGAATCGATTTTTCGGCTCAATTGCGACGCAAATGATCGACAACTCATTGTCGACGCAATTATTGACGAAAACTTCGTTAAAGTCTGTCAACTGTCGGCACAACCGATCGACACACGTCTGCCGGCAAACGAAGAGTTGTATTCTTCGGATTCGTTCGCAAATCGAATATTTATTAATCGAAAATGTCGTCCAATCGCGGCTTTTGGCCACTAATTGTTCGCCGATTTGCGGCAGATATTTGTGCCACAACTGGAAAGCCGGCGAAACAAAACTGAGCGAAAAATCGCCTCTCGTTTTGGCGCCGCTTTCGCGACTAATGATTGGCCGAAAATCACTTAAACCCGATTCGAAGCCATTATTTTCGGCAAAATTTACTAAAAACTCATTTAAATCATTGAAAAATCGATCGGTTATTGAGTTCGACATTATTTACGACACAAAACACAAAAAGTAGTGAAAATATAATCCAAAAACAAAAGTATTGAAAAAATAGTCAAAATATTTGAAAAATATATGAAAACACTTGAAAACAACGACTTATTTATCACTAAACAACTGATTGAGTCCGTCGTTGAGTCCCTCGCGATTGCGGGCGACCTCTACGGCCACGAACTGAGCTCTCGGCACAAGAATGGTATTCGATTCGCTGTAATCGCCTCTTGAGTCCAAACGCAAAATTGTGGCGAAATTGAAGTCTTCGATCACTTCCTGCATATCATTACAAAATTGTCTCCATTTTGTCTTCGCTGTCAACCAAAGCAAACAACAAATTAAAGCTAAAAACAGCCGAAAACGGCCCGAAAACGAGTCGCAACTGATGGCAAACCTTCATCGCATTTGAGCGCCTCTTCGGTCAGTGTCTTCACGTCTAAGTCGCCGAACTGTTGTCGGAAAGTGTCGTAAATGTGGTCATCGTTTTTGGTGAGTTTGAGAGTCTGGAGGGACGGCATGGAAGTGATGAGATTGAAGTAGACATTCATGTGGTTCACGGCCTTCATGAGCCACAGCTGTTCGATGTCCGGGTTGTTGACGAACTCGTCCGCCGGTCGCGACAGCACTTCGCCCACCGATGCGGCGCCCGATTCGCCGCACGAGTCGCTCATAATGTGGTCGACGGACACCGAAACTCGTTTACGCGCCGACTGGTTGTCGACAAGACTTGAAACTTATTTACCGATTGTTTTCAGATCTGATCTGCGATTGAAAACATGTAGTGAAACGCCGACATGTGTTTGCAAATTATAAATTTTAAAACCCATTAACTGCTATACTGTCTGTTATAGCAGTTAACGCAGTTTTACATTTGTGTTAGAGTTTTAGCAGTGAATTTAACGCAATTTGCAAAAAGGGCACAAAATTTATTTATATCTATTGTTTTAAATGCACAGATATTTATTTATATGCCTTTTATGTTGTTGTTTATGTATTTATTGAGTGTTTTTTCTATACTGCCATCTATTGGACTAAATAGACTCAAAATTTGGGTAAGAGTTATGACGGGAGAACCGGACAGTAGGCCAGGGACTACAAATAGTTTCTGCCTCTCCTTGACCTTAAAATCTCAGATGGCTTCCCAGTTCGCATTTTATGGCTTTCTTGCTAGAATTCTTTATCATAGATTATTTTTAAACTCAAGCTAATTTTAACTATACAAATTAATCTGCATAGTTTTTACATATACATTTCACAGTATAAAATGCATGTAAGCAATTTAAAAATGACATTGCTTCTGATTCGAGTATTGTTTAATTATTAAACTTTAATATACATATTTTAGATTAAAATACTGCATAATTCTAATATAATATAAATTTACAAAACACTTTTTAGCTCATGAAGTTAGTTAATACACTAAAATTATACAGTTTATACTATAAACTTTATAGTAAAAAATCAATATCTATTCAATAGCAATAAACGTAAAAATAGTATTGAATGAATTTGATTTCTAGTAATATGCCTGAAAATAAAAATATTTTCGATAATTAGTGTGAATTGGGCAGTGTAAAATAACTGCGAGTAATTTCTAGCATTGCTTCAGTGCGAAATAACGGAATGAATCTGCGAGAGCATTGGAAAAACTCGAATCGGATCGTAAGCACGCATTGAGTGATTTGGGGGAAAAAGTTTGGCTCAAAAACACGTTTCGTCTTATTGTGCGAAACGAAGACGTCTTTACGTAACGTCAGAATTGGGTAATATAAGGCCATTCACCCGCACAGCCAACACAGCCAACCCTCAGCTAACTGTCTTCGCAGCGAAAAACTTTAGCGCAAAACTGTTTTATAACGAAACTTATTCTCCACAGTTGCACGAACTGGCATCAAACTAGCATGTTCAAATGTTCATCCGCTACTGATGAGTGGCTTTGAACTTGAGTTGTTATGACCCAATTGTTGGATACGCCAACAAAACATGCAATCATTCACTAGAAATCTGCTCACATTCGGCCAGAAAGTGGTCAGAAATGCGCGGCCGGTCACGTCGATCACGTCGAGCGGGCCGAGTATGTCGGAGGCGCTCGCGAGCACCAGCCCTGACTGGAACCGCGCGATGTCCGACGCCGAGAAGATCGTTGGCTACTCGACCTCCTATTTCAGTCTTCGCTGCCTCTTGAGTGACGAGATCTCGAATGTGGCGCTGCATCTGAGGAAACTGGTCGGCACTAACCACCCGCTCCTCGAAACGGCGAAGTAAGCATGCTCAATTACCACAATTGTCATTGTGGCTAACCATAACATGTTTCTTTATATCTACTTTTTATACTTTTTACTTTATATTTATTTTTTTGTTTTCTATTATTTCTCACAATTTTCTATAAATTCTTTCCCATTATTATAGCAATCAGTTCTGGATTATCTAAATAATTACTATCTATTCCTCTATTATGTATAATTTTCTCTCTATAAAACCATAACATTCTAATTCATACATGAGTATTTACTTTACCCATACGAGTCCAGATTAAACCTTCAAAACTAATTATTATTTATTCATTTTTTTACGATTATTAATTTAAACTATATATTTTAGGCTTTTAATTTATTTTTAAAATATACACGTGTATTTAACTAACATGCATTAATTTACATTTGACTCAAGGCGGTTGACCTACACGGGCCACAGCAATATGCAGACGCGGGGCCTAATAGTGCTGCTCATATCGAAAGCGGCCGGCAATCCGAGCACTTCGATCGACTTCATCGACGCGCAACAGAGCGCCGGTATATCACAGCGCCAGCGCTCACTCGCGGAGATGACGGAAATGATCTATTCGGTGCATCTGATCCACAGAGGAATCCTCAATCTGCAGCCGGACCTGCTGTCGCAGTCGAAGAAGGCAATGGACCTGCAGTTCGGCAACAAGATGTCGGTGCTGTCGGGCGACTTCCTGCTGGCCTCTGTGTGGAAGGGTTTGGGAGAACTGCGCGACACGAAAGTCGTCGAACTGATGGCGACGGCGATCGGGGACTTCATGGAAGGCCAGTTCGTCATCGAAACCGATTGGAACTTCCCGACCAAAAACGCGGGCCAAGAGTACTGGGAGGAACGGAACTTCCTCCGCGTCGGCAGTCTCCAGGCGCACAGCTGCCAGTCGGCGCTGCAGTTGGCCGGACACGACGAGCGCCTCCAGCTCTCGGCCTACGAGTTCGGCCGCAATATCGGTCTGGGATTACAGGCGTTTGCGGAACTGCAGCCGTTCATCGAGTCATATATGCATCCGTTGGATACGGCGCCGACATTCGACTTGATTTCGGCGCCAGTAGTTCTGCACATTGAGAACAACGGCCAGTCGCTCGACGATGTCATCATCAGTAGTCCGGGTGACGACAAGCAGACGTATGACTTCAAAAAACTGCATTCACTCGTACGGAACGGACCGGCGATCGCCAAAACACGTGAACTCATCAATGGATACACCGATAAGGCGTTGGAAGCGCTCAACGCCTTTCCGAAGTCCGACGCCACGAAAGCCCTTTCCAATATCGTCTTTGCCATAAAAGAGCAATAGTTTCAACGAGAAATTTTTGCTTGCTACTATTTTTTTCCTTCTAACCTTGCTCTATTTTAAGTTCTTTTATACACTGGTTTTTTTTAATGAGAAGTGCAATAACTGTTGAGTGAAAACAAGAGTTTAATTTGAGATTAAGTTAAAACTAATTTTGTTGTTATTTTTTGTTTTTAACTTGATAATTTGATTTGTGTTTGCATTTTTTGAATTTAATTAATCATGTTTTTTATTTACATTTTTGTACCAAAAATTCTCTGATAACGCATCAAATTTTGTTTCTATACTAAGAAAACAATTTATAGTTTTTAATTATGATAATTAATATATGGATTAATTAATCTTTATATGACTGTTATGCACAGAAAGTAAATCAATTTATTGATGAAAGTATTTTTGAGTAATATATTTATATATTGAATATCATGTTGTGTCAAATTATTATACAGTTTATTATTGAATAATATATTCCTATTATTGTATGAATTTACTATTTTTTATTTAAATAAAATTTTGGTTTGGCTTTAAGTTACCATTTCATTGAATTTAAACTTTGCAACTTTTAATGATATTTTATACTGTAAGTTTTACTACTGTACATAAATACAAGTATCAAAAACTTTTATTTAATTCAAAACGAATGAAAAGAATTACAAATAATCTGAATGTATCGGGATTAAATTATAAAAGTACTAATTTTGAGTAAAAGTAAATTACAGTTGAGTTGTATTTCTATATGAAATGAAATATTCAAATAATAGAAACATTTATTTCATAGTTTCTATTCGTTAGTTCGCAATCCATGGACGCCATCATCTATGTTGCTGACTATTTCCAGGTTCGGGTGCCGGTGCCGGTGCCGGTGCCGGTGCCTGTCCCTGGTCTTGGTTTTGGTTTTGGTTTGGCTGCGGATTACCATTAATCTGTGCGTTGTTTTGCTGACCGACAGCATTGTTCGCATTTTGAGGGTTCGGCGCATTCACAGCATTGTTCGGGTCTTCGGGGTTGACCTCAACGACAATGTTATTCTGGTCCTCGGGGTTTGGCTCAGCGCCGGCGTTATTCTGGTTCTGGAGGTCGACCTCAACGATCGGGTTATTCTGGTCCACGGCGTTAGCCTCAACGACGGCGTTATTCAGGATCGCGGGGTTGGGCTGAGCGACCGGATTCGGGTTATTCGCATTCTGGGCGTTGAGAGCGGCCTGTCGTTGGAGGAGCGCTTGTCTGAGACTGTGTCGATGCATAGCAATCAACTGCAGGTTGTTTTGGATGCGCTGTTCGGTGTGTTCTATGCGCTGAAGCGTTTGGAGGTAGTCCCAGCTGTCCGGGTCGAAGAGGTTGAGCTGTCCGTACAGGTTGGCCAGGTGCTGTTCCTGCAGCTGGTTGTAGGCCTGAACGTCGCCCAAATCGAGAAGGATTTGTTGGTACGGCTCGAGCGGCTGCTGGTGCTGCGGCTGCGCAACGCCCAGATGGTTGGGCACTGGTATCGCTTCGACGTGATTCTCCGAATCGACGTTATGTAAGATATTTCGATAGACTCGGCGACAAAGCGGACATATATTGCGCGTTTGCGACCACTGCCGAAGACACTCCAAACAGAACCGATGCATACATGTGTCGGCCATCGATACGTCTGTTATTGGGTTCATACAAATCAAACAATTATCGGCGTTGTTCTGCACGACCGGTGGACCGCCGTTCGGGTTTGGGTTCGGGTTGTTGTTGGCCATCGACTCAAATGCTTGTCTCGTATTGAATGCAAAATCAATAAAATATTCTTTAATTGAATACTAATTCTCAAATACCGGTAATAATTAAATTGTTTGAATAAATAGTTTATTATTTGGTTTCGTGACGCTAGCCATTGTTGGCCCAAACTTGTAAGCTTCAATCACAATTTTAATTTCCAACATGCTCAGTTACAGTACAAAATAAATTGATGCGCGAGGTGTTTATAACAAGTAATAAATGTTGTTTGAATAAATAAATACTTATTTGGTTTTGTAACACAGCTATTATCCTAAGCTTCAAATACAACTTTAATTTGCAACATGCTTAATCACAGTATAAAATAAATAAATAATTGCGAGATATTGAGAATTTGTAACAAGTATTAAAAGCCTTTAGCAATCAATTCTGAAATAAGAAAAAGTCTCGAATAGTCGGACACTTGTCGATGAAATCATAGACAGAATTGTCGCTAATATTGCGCCCGATTTGGTAGAACTCGATTGTCTGCAGATACCGGAGCCGCGACAGGCAGTCGAGGGTATCGTTAGTTAGGTTCGCGTTTTTGATGACCAGATACTGGAGGTGCGGCACATGTCGGTCGACGTCGGCGAAGAACGAGTCGTCGATGGAGTGGCTGAGAGAGTAATTCTCATTCAATATAAGCGTTAAATGCGTTAATTGTTTGCAATTCGCGAAGGAATGGCAGTTGAGCTCAAACTTAAAGCTGGTCGGGTTGACGATCTCCAGGTGCAGGCGCTTTAAGCCCCGGAAGTACGTGTTTATCATCCGCACCATTTCGCACAAGTACTCCGAAGACGTCGGACAGAACTCGAGTAGAAAGCTCTTCAACTTTCGGCAATTGAGACCAATTCGCCGCAAATGCGCCAAAAATAATGCATTCAATTGTTGCGACCGATTCTTGAACACGAGTTTCAGCTCAATTAGCGCCGACATCTGCGCCAACCCACTGGCCAGGCAGTCGACGTCGGCGCCGTCGAGCGTCGGATCGCTTTGCACGATAACGCCGATACTCTTCATCCGCTTCCGACTGCAGTCGACGAACAGCTCGAATGCATTGACGTCTTCGGCGCCGAAACTGAAGTCAATTTTCTGCAGTCTTTGCAATAAACCGATCGAATCGGCGAAATGGCTGAACGAGACGTAAAACAACTGGATTTGGCGCAGATTCGCGCACATCTCCAGCCGATCGCGCCGTAGGTCCGACCCGGAGTACAGATTGATTCGGCGTAAGTGCGGCGCGAACTTCGCGAAGAAGCGGTCGACCGTTCGGCGCCCGAATTGGCTGAAATTGCATTTGACTGAACACAAGTAATCGCTGTATTCGATGATCAGTTCCAACGCGTCATCCATGTTGTCGACGGAGAGGATATTGTAGTCGATTTCGACGCAATCGATGTTCGGGCACTTCCGGAGCAGCGCTTCCAGTCGTTTCGAGTCGATGAGCGCTTTTCCCGTTTTGTTCATTACGTTTACGATTTGATACCATTTGCGCCGATTGTTGGTCAGTAGTCGCGACCAAAGTTTGCGGCTAATGACGAGTTTCGAGCGCTTCCGGTGTATGCATTGCCGCACATGTCTTGAGAGGCATTCGTAGCGAAACGCGTCGGCGAAGGAGAGGTAACTCAAGACCAGTTCACACAAGTCGTCGCCGAACCGCTCGAATGACGACCGGCTGTACGTTCGCGGCATTGCTCGCAAATTATACTGTAGTTATGTGTTGCGCATAATTGTTCCGTCTACTTTCAATGTAAACAGGGCGTTTGTTTATTTGCTTAATTTTATCATGTTACATAAGTCGGACGGATAATTTAAGCAAGCCACGTTTTCGATCAAGTGTTTAATAGTTGCCAAGTACAGTCAAGTTATTAATTTATTAAGAAGTAGCTTGTATAATTATTAACTTGTCGCTAAAATCAGTTTTATTAATTTTAAGGGATGTAGATTCTAGAATATGCTAGTACAAAGTACATAGAATAATTTACCGTTAGTTACCAAGCACTTATTAGTTATTTAGTTACTTGGTTAATTAGTAAGTAGTGGTAATTTAATAAAATAAATATAATTTTAATTTAATAAAGTAGCAGTAAATAAATATTTGTAAAAAGTAAATTGACAGTTTGTTTATTTAAATAGCATTTTAAACCAATGTTGTAATATTGCATTCTGCATCATAATAAAAGAATACGCATGCTTATTTCTCACATTCTTTACGTGTTTATAGTGCCGGTTGTTATGACGACTCCTGTTTACAAACATTTGAATTTTGTGTTTGTTTTGAAAATAAATATTTCGATTGCAAATTCAAACATGATTATTTTCTATAAATTTAGACAAAAGTAATAAATATATAATTTAAAATGCACATTTTAAATGAATGATTAGTTTTTAATTGATGTATATACATGTTTAATTAAATGTTTGCTAAATCTAGAGTCAAATTGATTGTTGAAAACTAAATCAATTATGGATTCAATGAATACATTAATAATTAAAAACATTTCACCGAAACTCAGTTACGATGAACGCGAAGAACTGATCCGACACTTCGGCGCACAAAGTGTCACAAATCTGGTTTGAATTCCGGTTATATAAAAGAATAGCATGTATAAATTTAGCTCAATTTTCTCCTTTGCAGCCGAACTACTCATTCGCGGTGTTCGGCACCGAATACGAGAGTCGGGAAGCGATGACTCGATTGCATCAACTCTTGCTTTTCGGGCAAAGACTTTGCGTCGAGTATGCGGTCGGCGGTCGACACAACGCCGGCTGCAGTCACGTGAGCCGATTGCCGGCACCCAATGAACCGCACATTCAGCAGTAAATTCCGATTCATATCTTGTTTTACAAAAATAATATTAATTATAATTAAAATAAATATAATTTTTGCGAAAATAGAAAATCAAATGAAGAAAGTGTTCGGACATTAAGAGAGGAAAAGATGAGAGAATTTCTCAATCGAATCAACTTTATATCGCCAGCGCTTGGACTCAATTACCTGCCGTCGCCTCTACTCCGCTATACCTACCCGTCGGCGACGCCACTCATAGTCAACAACATCGCGCACACACTGCTGGCGCAGCCGAGGTTCTACATACAAGTGCTGCACCTGATGAACAAGATGAACCTACCCGTGCCGTTCGACGCCCACCCGAATCGGCCCAACGTTTTCAACTTTGAAGACGCGACGAGTCGTTCGGCATATATCGGACAATTCGAACCGAAAAGTCCGTCAATCGGTTCGAACGAATCTGAACTCGAGTTGAGTGGTGACGAAGATGTCCGCAAACGGCCGAATCAAGTGCCGACTCAACCGAAGAAGGCGTTGAAGAAGTTAAAGACCGGGTTTGTCGGCGAAAAAGCGGTGTTTTTAGCCGAAAAATTAGAGCCGAAACGAAGAAAACGAAAGTCGAGTGAATCTAAGGAACGAATACCCGATGTGTTCGAAGTGCCCGACGTATCGAGTGTTCCGAAGCCGAACATTGCCGTCAATATTGTCTCCGATTGTCGAGCGCTGAATGAGTTGAGCCAATCGCGCGCGAGTGCGCCGAGTGTTGGCCAGACGTCTGGCTTCGGGGTATTGACTGCCGATAAGCAGAAAGAAAGCGAAAAATGCGATCAAATTGTTTGGAATCCAAACGACGTTATTAGTGATGAGGAGTTGGCGTCGAATCGCGTCAATGAGTGCCAATGGACTGAATACCCGGTGTTTAGGGCCTATACGACGGGCCAGACGTCGATTCGATTGTACGTCAAAAACATCGATAAAAGTGTCGAAACGCGTGATTTGATGCGAATTTACGGCAAATTCATTGATTGGAGTTCCGAAGTTCACCGAAATATGTAAATCAATTGAATAATTGGCACAATTTCTGATTATTTTATACTGTATTTATTTAACTTAGTTTTAAATTTTGAAATAATTTATTGCGAAATAGATTTGATATTCAGTTAATGTCGAAAACGGGTCGAATGAAAGGCCAGGCATTCGTTACGTTACCGGACGAGTCGATAGCGCAGAGAGCGCTCAATGAGACGAACGGATATCTATTTAATGCCAAACCTATTGTTGTGGTAATTAATACACTGTTTGTTGTTTTTAAATTTAATACACTGTTCTATTTTGTTTAATTCATCTAATTATTTGTATTCGTAGGCATTCGCGCGCTCTATAAGGCCTAAGCTTATCGATCCGTAAGTTCACAAATATTTGTTTGTATTACTGTTTTTCGAAGACTAAAACTGTTTTATACAGTTTATTTGATTAATTGAGTATTTCCATGAATATAAAGTAACTAGGTTAGTTATTACTAAACATGTTTTTGCCAATATACTCAGGATTTGAAATATTGATTGAGTCTTAAGTACACAGAAATACTATTTTTGGATAAATATAATAAATTATATATTTATTTGCATTTCGTCTATTGTTTCATGGTTATTTTTACATTGCGAAATTTATAAGATTTCCAAATTGAATTTGTTTGTTTGACATTACCAAATGATTGATTATTGTAAAACCTGTATTTACTTTACTTACTGTATTTACCAGTTTAATTTTGATGAAAGCAGTAAATTAAATTAATACAGATTAATTATTAACAAGTAGTATTTACTCAATTTAATTAATTTTTGAATATGTTAATATTGTGAGCATACGCTGAACCCCAATTAGCGAGAACCCGACCCTAATTAAATCTGTACTGTTGTACGTCTCTATAACCTCTATCAATGATATATCTAATAACACAAGTCCTCAAAA
>JAQIXC010000174.1:0-40939 GCA_034697605.1 Metabelba pulverosa
AAAACAAAACAAAACAAAAATCGAAAAATTCCGTAGATTTCAAGATTTCAAACGTCAATAAAAGTAATTAAAATTTCATGAGTTATGTAACACGAGTTAGAAAAACAAATAACAAGCGATTGAAAGCCGAAGACTAGAAGATTAGACGCTTTCGAGTTATTCAATAATAAAGACTATATTTCTGTAATTAAATACTCGTTTTGGTAGATATGGTATCGAATGATGGAAAATGAGAACTACTTTAATGAATATTTATGTTTGAATAGAGATTTGAAACGAAGGAATGTAATCGGATTCGAGAAATCGGAAAACACGCGTCGAATCAATCAATACTCACGTCTTGGAACGGCGTTCGGTTACGATTGGATGCGCTGTCGACGGCCTTCAGCTGTTTCGGGTCGAAGTATCGGTACTCCTCGGCCTCGGGCACCGACTTCATCTCCATGAGCGCATCGACGACGCGCGTCACCGGCAGTGTGTGCTTCTTGAGCACCAGGTTCTTCACGCCCTCCATCACGAACTGCGAGCCCTGCGACATGAGCTTCGAGAACATACTCACAGTCTTAGTGCCGCCGCCCGAGTGGAACACATACTGACTGTCGGAAAGCGAGAGTTTACTAAACTTTTTCCATCGCTTTATATACTGATATGCATTCAAATCACAGCCGACGACCTGTAGTTCATTCAGGAATTGATTCAATTCAGTGTCACTCAGGGCTGGCGAACCGCACAGGTATTGAATCAAAAATAGCCGCAACTTATCGCTCGTCTGACCCGCGTTCGGGTCGATGATGAGTTCGAGCGGAGACTTATCCAAAACCGCTTTCGACATAATTTTCTCTTCGATTTCGAAATAGATGTCGAGTTTTCGACACTTTATCTGATCTAAGATCGAAGTGGCGATAGTCGTGTGTAAATCAATCAGTCGTTTCTTCTCCAACAGCTCCGGCAGTGAACTGACGGCTGACGTCAGTCTCGCCGTATTGTCGGAAAGTAGAGAAATCGCTTCGTCGGCTATACTCCCATCCAAACCCATTTCGGTCTTCAGGCGCTTCACCTCCTCTTCGGACGAACGGTAGGCCTCGAGCTCTTCCTGAACCGCTTCGGCCACCTGTGGAAAGGGGTTTCCTTTATTCAGTTCCCAAAACTTGTCCGACGGGTTCAAGTCGTAGGTCTTCGCGTTCTTTGGTTTGGAACCGGAAGGCGACGAAAGCCGATCCGTCGTCTCTTCGATGCGGACCTGATTGAGCTTTAGGTCGAGCACGTCGTGTGCGAGCGCCTGATAGGTCCAGGTGTGGTGCATAGGCGTCGCCATATCCATATTGCGGTCCAGGATGACCAGTAGCGGCCTTTGAAGGGTTAGGGCAACTCCAGTGCCGAATAGGTCGGTGCCGTTGAACAGACTGTTTCGGGCGTCGCGTAAGTTCTCTCTAATCTTTTTGTCCAACTTCTGGGCCACCATTTCCGCGGCGTTGCCTTTCGGCGACCGAATGATAGGCACGACTCCGAGGGTTACGAACACTGAGAAGAGACAGTCGACGATGTGTTCGATGACTAACTCCATGTCTGTGTCCTTCACATCACTCCTATTGAGCGCGTAATACGAAATCAGTTCCTTTTCGGCGGACTTGAGGACAAAGAAGTTCTCTTCGAGTGATATGAAGTTCAAGTACTGGTCGAACACTTTGGTCACACTGTGGGCGCAGTCGGCCTGTAGTGCCGCAGTGGCCAAGTCCTCCAACTTCTGCCGAGAGATCGGACTAATGAAGTTGAGGTAATAGTGGTCATAGAGTTTGTTCCGGAAGTCCTGACATATCCTCATAATGTTCTCGTCGGTCGGGAGGAGGAAGTAGACGGCCGGCACGTCGGGGATGGCGTCCCTATCGCTGTGCAGTTGCCTGTAATCAAGTCAGTCGTTAGGAGCCGATCGGTGCCGACGGAACACGGCTTACATGTGAAGAGTGATTCCCAATTCGCGCAACTCCTTCACCGACAGCAGCGGCGATACGACGTCTTGTCCGCATCGGTCGTATACGAAGACTTTCCAAACCGGTTCCGAAGACGTCGACTGAGTTAGCGGTGAATTCAGATTCAAAATCGTTTTAATCGAATCTATGGTTTGGTTTCGAAATTCGGTTTAGTTTCGGCAAAAACGCATATTTCGCTCAAAAAGCGCTTAATTAGAGACTAATTAATACAATATTTGTGTAAAACTCACTCTTCTGTCGCTCTCTAATCGTAAAACTAGTCGTCATTTCGCCGGAAATATGTGTTTAAACGCGAATTAAATTAGTTTTGATTTAATGACAAATCAATAATAACGTGGAAGTGAAGGCAAACGTAAACACAATTCACTATTTTTATGGCATTTCACTCATCAATTACGTTGAGTTGTAAGCAAACGTCACATTATATTCTGCACTAATGTCTGGCAATGAGTCACACGATTGCACTCAAAGATCGCATATTTTGTCGACGTTTTTGATGTTTAAAGAAATGAATTCTCGATTTGTCTGACATTTGGCTTCAAATCAAAACAAGACTTTAATTGAGATTTGGGTCAGAAATGTGATTCAGTTTTGCATTTAGTCCTCAATTCAGCGCTAATTCCGTTCGAGTCTCGAGTGTCACCGCCGAAGACGATGAGTGACAGTCACCCGAAGTCGACAGCGGCTGCGGTGGCGGTCGAGCCATCGCAGGGCGAAGTGAACCACATTTCGCTGCTTTCGGACCATTTGAATGGACTGTATTTGAGCGACAATTACAGCGATTTGACGCTAATAGTGGCCGACCAGCGGCTGCCGGCGCACCGAATCCTATTGGCCGCCAGAAGTGAGTACTTCCGCGCTTTGCTCTTCGGAGGGATGAAGGAGTCGACGCAAAGCGAGGTCCGCCTGAAGGTGTCGTCACTCCAGGCCTTCAAATATCTGCTGAAATACCTCTATTGCGGACACATTCAGCTGAAGAGCTTCAAAGAGGAGACGATTCTCGAGATCTTCGGGTTGTCTCACGAGTACGGCTTCACTGAACTCGAAAACGCCATTTCCGAGTACCTGAAGGAAACGCTTTCGATCCGAAACGTGTGCGTCATCTACGACGCGGCCAACCTCTTCCAACTGACACCCCTGGCCAACGTGTGCCGCACTTTCATCGACAAACAGGCGTTGGATGTGATTCGCAACGACTCGTTCTTCGCGCTGTCGGCCAATACACTCAAAGAGATGATTAGTCGCGACTCGTTCTGCGCGCCGGAGATCGACATCTTTCGCGCCGTCTGTGAGTGGACTCAACGCAACCAAATCCGAAGTCCGGACCAGATTCGGGACATTATGTCTGCCATTCGACTGTCGCTGATATCGACCAACGATTTGCTGACCACTGTTCGCAACTCGGCTTTAGTCGATCCGAACGACATTTTGGACGCAATTCAGGCGAAGAACGAGTCGCGCGACACAGACCTCAACTACAGGGGCTGTCTATTGCCCGAACAGAACGTCGCGAGCAGTCGGTTCAACGCACAGGTACTTCACGGCGAGAACCGGAACGCACTTCTCGACGGAGACTCTCATAACTACGATATGGAGAGGGGTTTCACTCGACACCACATCGACGAGGCCTCGGGTCAGGGGATCCTCATTGCGCTCGGAATGCAATGCATTGTAAACCACATACGGGTGCTCTTGTGGGACAAGGATATGAGGACTTATAGCTATTACATCGAAATATCTATGGATCTGAAAGATTGGTTTCGAGTGGTAGACCACACGCAGTACCTGTGCCGGTCCTGGCAGTACCTGTACTTCCCGGCACGAGTAGCCAAATATATTCGATTAGTCGGAACCCATAACTCACTGAATCGGGTCTTTCACGTCGTCTCGTTTGAGTGCATTTACACCAATAAGAAGTTCGAAGTCGACAGAGGATTACTCGGTATTACTAATTAGTCTTATTTATACATGTTATTATTGAATGCAATATAATAACAGCAATCCAATGCTATTTTTGTCTCGATTTGTAGTCCCGTCTTATAACGTGGCGTCCATTCGGAACAGCGCTCTCGTCATTGAAGGCGTGAGTCGGACCCGAAATGCGTTAATCAATGGTTTGTTTCTATATTTTCTAAACAATTGCTTTGAAATACAATAGCATTTGAATTGAATGTCTGTTCAGGCGATTGGGATAACTATGATTGGGATACCGGCTATACGTGCCATCAGTTGGGAAGCGGCGCTATTGTGGTGCAGCTCTCGCAGCCATTTATGATCGATTCGATGCGTCTCCTGCTTTGGGACACCGATAAGCGCTCCTATAGCTACTACGTGGAGGTATCGGTCGACCAACAGAACTGGCATATCGTGGCCGACAAGAGGAAAGAGTTTTGCCGCTCGTGGCAGGTCTTGCGCTTCGAGAGACGGCCCGTCGTCTTCATACGCATTGTCGGCACTTATAACAGCGCTAATGAGGTATTCCATTGCGTGCACTTCGAATGTCCCGCACAGGTAGACGACGCACCCGAAGAGGTTTGCGAAGACATGCGTGTAGTGGAGGAAGTGGTGGATAAAGAGCCCGATTTGGGTGAAGACAACAAAGTGGACGTTTCGGACGAGAGGCCCCAAACCCCATAGTTTTTGTACAATTGATTCGCTTTTGTTATATATTTATTGAGAATTACTTTTCAAAATGTTTAGCAAATTATTGATTGTTTTTTGTCTCAATTCTAATGCAAATTATCGTTGGAATCAAAACCACTCAAAGATTTAACGCTTCGAACAATAATTAGATTTACAATCGATTTCATAAATTTGTAAAATTCCGGTCCTTTTATCACTCATTGATTTTTGTCTCATTTCCTCTTCGAATATAACTCCGAATTGTGTTTCAATTATTTGAGTCAAACACTCACTTCCGGTCTATAATCACTTGTAATGTTAGAAATGAATACATTTTCCGAACATTGAGTGAAAGAGCCGTCAAATCAATGCATAACTGAATTGAAACTAATTTTTAAGTTTTAAAAACATTTGTATTTTATTTGAATTTTTGCGAATAATTCGATTAAAACTTATAAACGATTTATTGACAATTGAATCGATGACTACATCTGAGGCGAAGTCGCGAAGTCTATGTGCACTGAAGGGAAGGGCAGGTAAGGGCCGGTAAGGGCCGTCACTACTGATTCTTGACGACTCGCCCGCAATCATATTTGCCGCGAATGACCCGTAGCTTAAGGCCGGGCACATCGCGCACCCGCTTGGTCTGCACCAACACGACGCTGTGCTCCTGTAGATTGTGACCCTCGCCGGGAACGAAGGCCACTCTCTCGGAGCCATTGGTGAGTCGAACCAAAACACACTTACGGTTCGCCGAATTCGGTTTTTTCGGTTTCTTAATCAAAGTCTTCAAAACTATTCCTTTCATTTGGGGTTTATTGCTGAGGGGGTGCCGACGGGGGGCCCGGAATTTGGGGCCACTTATGTGGAAAATGCGCAAAAGGCGCTGTTCGTACCACTGCTGCGGAGTCGCCAGTTCTCGCACCGGAGTCACCCATTTGCTCGAAGACGACGTCCAAGACATCGAAGACTGCGATTGCGGCCAATCGTTGCTTCGGTGTTCACAACTCAACGACAACCGTCTCATCGGTTCCGACACTAATCGCTCTGTAATTCAATCAAATTTGAAATGTTTGCACAAAACTAGTCATCAGTTTTATCATACTTTGCGTCAATTGATTGAACAAATAGTTCGGAGTTTTTATCATTTGCTGTGTTTGTCTCAATTGATTCACCACTTGTTGTCCTATACATGATATGAATGAAAACATCGTTTTATTTTAATTTCGTTTAATTCCGATTCAAAGCCAAACTTTGATTGCATTTACTGTTTATATCGAGCCTTAGGTTGGCTTCGAGTGCCGCCAGAGATCGCTGATTGTGTGTAAACATTGAGTTTGGGTTGAGTGCAGCGAAAGACTCGTCGCTTACGTGTGAATCGGGTTTTGACGCAATTAAAGGCCATTTAAATGCTGTCTATAATTGAATTGAAACCCGAATTCGTGTCAAAACAATGGAATCGTTTGTCGCCAATCAGGCCAACAGTCAGTCGACCGCGAGTTCGGAGCAGAAGCCGTCGATCTTCGAAGTGTTGGCCCAACAGAGTCTGGCCACTGGTCTCCGCCGAGCGGTTCACTACCTCTCGAATGTACGTCCGATTCGGCACTTGTTGTCCAATGCGCTCACAATTGAGTTAATCATTTGGTTTGCTTTCCGCAGATTTTATACTCGAATAACAGCGAAAAGTTCGCCGTTTTGTCCAAACATTTCGACGAATTGTATCTCTTATTCGACATTTGCGTCCAATCGAGTCATTTGCAAGCATTCGGTTCTTCGTTTTCCGAACACTTCTATTGTCTCAAACGGGTCTCGAATGCGGCGAAAGACCCGTTGAATAGGAAACAGTTCGTCAGTTCTCTGCTTCTTCTCTCAGCCCTTCCTTATCTGAAGTCTAAATTCGATTCATTGTATTCCGATCTGAAGTTAAGACAAATGGACAGTCGGTTAGACAACGATTCTAACCGACAGTTGAAGCAAATGTTTGTTAAGACATATCCGATGTTTAAGACGTTTTGGCAATTATTGTCGCTTTACTATCAAATTACATACACTGTCGGTCGGAACAGCTATTCCTCACCACTTCTTAGGCTATCAGACGTCCGATTAATTAGTTTAGAGGAAAACGATTTGAGAGAAAGCGGTTCCCATTTGCAGACAACTGAGTCGAACGATTGGTTCCGATATTTCGCGAGATTTTCGTTTACTTCCGCTAAATGTTTGGCCAAAGGTTTTAGTTACTGTCTGTCTGTCAGCGCTTTTTTCATCCAATTCCTCGACTTCTGGTATTCCTCCGATTCGTTGACCACAAGCTTTGCGCCGATGCCTATACCCCCGCCGCCCGAAAAAGTATATGGATTTGGATTTATTGCTTAAATTGTTATAATTCTAATGTTTTTTGTTTCGAAAATTAGTATAAAATCGAAATACCGTTAGAGATATGTCCGATATGTTTGAAAGTGCGTCAGAACGACACGGCTCTCATCACCACTGGGTAGGCCTACAAGTGCTCGCCGTTTGGCCCCATTTGTTGTCTTATTAATTGTATTTCATTGAATTTTATTCAGATTTGTGTTTTGCTACTCTTGTATAACCAATCACTTGAAACACCACAACAAGTGTCCGGTTACTGGATATCCGTCCACTACTCAACACCTCATTAAGATCTATCCGCCCGACCATTGAATCACATTTTCATGCATTTAATTATTGATTAAATATAGATTTTATTGTATCTTGTTATGATTTTATACTTTATATTAAAATAAATTCCTAATTATGGCATTGATTGCTGGAACTGATTGAATTAAATGTTATTTTGTCGTCCTACAATAGAGTCTTGCTTATTTTATGTACAATTACTGTACCGGTGCTCTCATACAATTATACCGATATATTGGAGTAGTTTCGGCTAAACACCTCTTATCTCAAATGAGCCGATCGAACGAATTTGTTTGGACGGATCGGGACATTGAAAGCCGTGATCCTGAGTGAGTGAAATATGAGTGAAATTGAGTGCTAATTATATTGCATTTATGCGATTACCGACACATGATATTACCGAATTATTTTCTATTTAATGATCTTCACATGAAATGCTAAATTTGTCTTAAGTATAATGATGAATTTTAGAAAAGTTATTTTAAATACCTATTGTATATACTGTATTGGTGTTATATTTACTAAAAACTATAAGAAGTAAAACAGAATAAGTTTATTAACACAGAATTTCTATTAGGCAGTTGTGTACTAATAAAAGCAAATTGCTAAATAATTGAATTGTAACAAATAAAATTAACGCGCGTGAACTTTATTATTTAAAATAAATCAAAAGATATATCAAATATAAACAAATCAATCAATATATTTGAATCGTTGAATATTAAATTAAACCACTGTTTGGATCAAATAAAGACTATTTTGTATTTCTCATAGCATTGAAATGAAATCATTGATTCGAGTGTCGGCTGTAGTCCTGTTCCTAACCGTCGGTGTGCTGTCGGAGGACGGGGGTGAGGAACCGCATTACCTGGAAACGCCGTTAAAGGTTGGAATTGGCATTTTTGCCGTCTTCGATGTAGCATGCCTATGCTTCCTGGTCTACCTGTGCGCAGCCACGAGAAGGGCGGGTATGGTTGACGTGACTTCGGTCAAGTCGGCGACCTCGAAGACGAGCGCCGGTGCGAAGTTCGGCGCGAAGTCACCGCCGAAGTCGCCGAAACCCAAATCACTGAATAAGTCACCGCCGAAGCCGTCTCCAAATTCGCCGCCGAAGGCCTCGAGTCCGCCGCCGCCTCAGAGCGCGAAATAAGAAGACATGTCTACCGATTGACCAGTTATTCACTTATTAATTGATTTAATTCTCTTTTTATTCTAAATTTTATTTCAATTGAGTTATTAAATTAAAAATATATTCAATTATTTGCATGTTTTCTCCCTTTGTTTTGCTAATTCTAACAACTATTTAATCATTCTATTTTGCTATGATTGCATTCTTTAAATTTGCCTAGATAGTTTAATTTCAATAACTATTTATTGCATTTTCGAATACAGTATAAAATTTACAAAAACAGTATAATTGTCTCTCAATTACTGTATCTCTTGTTTAATAATAATAGACATTAAAAGAAAACGAAGAAAAATTAGGTAAACATTCGAACATTTATAAAATTTATAGTGTTCAAAGTGTCATGCTTAATCTGACAACATGGATAGTGGGATCTCACTGTTGCCGGGATTGTAATTTAGCTCCACATTAGAAATACTTCGATTGACCGAACATTTAGGGCTAAAACCCCAATCAATGTCACAAGTTTTGCCATGCTATTCTAAGAACTGCTTCTCAAGTTTGACATTTTTTCTGTTGTTTAAAATTATAATTTATAAATAATTAAATATCTAATTATGCATATTTAAAAAATTAAATTGCTTAAATCGCTTTAGATCTAAATTTAATTTATATACTGTACTGTACAGGTATATATTAAAACTCGCTTGCTACATTCTTAGTTTTGTCTTGTTATTGTTTATTGTATAAATTCTAGTTTAATAAGTTATTGAAACTGTCCATTTATGCCAAAATCACATTCTACACATTCACATTCTGGTATTGCCTCTTTATGCTTTAAAATATGCATATTTTTTAAATTACGATGTTTTCTGTGTTGTAAAAGTATAAATATAAATTATAATAACTTTCTTAATTTATTGTGTAAGATATTTCAATATTGTGAATTACTTTTTAAATATAAACTAACAAGTAATAATTTAACGCGCGTGATTTTATAATTTAAATTATTAGTGATAAAGCATTTAGTGAATAAATAGTATGAATATAAATTTAACTGTTTGGGTGAAATGAAGACATTTTTCAATCGCGAAATAGTATTAATAATGAAATCATTGATTCGAGTGTCGGCTGTAGTCCTGTTCCTAACCGTCGGTGTGCTGTCGGAGGGCACCGGACTGAACAACGGCGATGACAACAAACTGCTGAACTACGCAATCCTCGCTCTCGCAGCCTTCGACTTCTGCTGTTTAGTGTTTTTGATCTACTTGTGCACAATCGCCCGAAAAGTAGGTCTGGTTGAGTCGAGTTCTTTCAAATCTATGAGCACTAAGTCGGCCACTGCCGGCACCGGCGGTCCAGTGAAGCCGAGTTCGAAATTAGACGATAAGTCGCCGCCAAAGCCGTTGCCGTCACCACTGAAGTTGCCTTCGAAGCCGTCGTCTCCTAATAGTCTGAAATAAGAGTCAAAGTCTGCAATCAATTGATTTAATTGTCTTTTATTTGAGTTATTAAAACTGCAAATAAATTAAACACTTTTTACTTCTTTCCTTAAATAAGTATACTTTTAGTTTTAATTTTACTCTTTGTAAATCTATTCTTTTAAATACACCAATCTTTTAATATGCACAAATTAAAATTGGTATGAACATAGGGTTTAGGCTAGTCTTTTAGTCTGTGGTGAAACTAGTATTTTAAACTAAATTTAATCAAATTAAATGATAAAACATTTGATAAAGATTATTAGTAGCACTTAAATCAACTTAATTTTTTAAAATTAAAGCTAGTTTATTTATTGCATTATAATTGAAAAAATACATTAAACTAAACTTACTCATTAATTAACAAATAATTATAGTATAACGTAATATACTACTAAATATTGATTATAGTACAAATGTTCGGGTAAAATCAACTTGATAATGCCATTAAAAATATCACCGAAGAGATATAAATTATTTGTCTGGTTTAACATCTAAATACTGCATACATATTTTACTTGATAAACTACATAAAGTAATCAATGTAGTAATCTTTTTGTTTAGTTGAACAAAGGCCTATTAGTCAAAATGAAAACTTGTTAATTTCTAAATTTAATTGAGTTTTTCTTACATGTTACATTCAAGAAATATTTAGACTAATTTTTAAAACAGCTAAAGATAATTTTGCCAACAACTTATACATGTCAAATACAAGGAGGACGGAACATTGTACAATTGATCTCACTTTAAACACATTTTAATCATTATACTCTATTTATGTAATACACTGTAGAAGTTATGCAAATAAAAGGTGTTTTATGTGAACGCATGAGCGCTAAACAACAAATAGAAAAACTTTTCTCTATTCCAAACGCACAGCAAATGGAATAAAGTTTTGTTTATTTTCGGTTCAATCGGAAGTTTCTATCTTTCTCCACATCAATGTAAGTGCTATAAATTAATTAATTTTACAGATAAATTATTATTGATACTATCTCGGTAAATTTAAATAGAATTCGTAGATTATTTAAACATGAAAAATAAGAAATAAATTATTTAAAGTTTGCTTCACTGCAGAACACATTCATTTTTAGAGCCTAAATAGACTAGAATTGTACAGTAATATTGGTTTCTTGAGCTTTTGAGATTTATATTTTTAATTTAAGTTTATACAAGTTTAGTAGAAAAATAATTAACTTAATATTTGTTTCAAATTATGTAACACTTAACATTGTATTTATTTTTTAATTAAAATACTGTTGCAATAATGACCAATAAATATAATAACTTAATTATTATTAACATAGTGTTTAACATGTACAGTACAATGTAATAAAGTTAATGTTGTAATTGTGCTTATAACTTAACATTTATCAATAACAAAAACAGTTAAAAATGTAGTGATAAAACTAGCTGTAACAATTTGTAGTACAATTGTTACAATTTTATGGTTTATGTGCAAAATGTAGTGAAATGAAGAGAAATGTGAGTCAAGTCAAGTCATACTGTACTTAAGTAGCCATACGTTTGGCCGAAAACTGCGTCAAACTCTACGTTAAGAACTATTTCTAATATTAGAAATTGTTATTCTCTTATGATTTAACTGAATAAATGATAAGTCATTTCACACTCAACTCACTCTTCTCTCGAGAATAACAGTCTTTGAATCGGATTCTGAGAATCAGATAAAGCTTTCGATTCGTCGAAAGACAATCAGCACTTCATTTGAATTAATTGCTTTCAATGCGAGATATCGACTATTATCGCAATTTTTGACTTTTGTTTTAAACAAATAATTAATAATCGATTTGATTCTGAGTATTGGCGAAAATTATTCATTAGTGAGAACTGTATAAAAACTTTCGTCAAAAGAGGGTTTGATTTGATTTTTTTGTCTCATTTAATCATATTATCCACTATTCGGACACTCATTCGATGACTGTATGAGCGCTACTCAGCAGTCGATAAGACTGTTGTCACAACTCTATCGTTAGTCGAATGTGTTTTCCTACTCGAGTGCACACTTGAGCCGCAATTGTCGACAGTTTTACAATAAATGTCGAAGTCTTTCGAAATATCTTCAAAGCCATAAACAATTTTTTGTAAATATTTGGTAAGATTTGTTGGTTTGGACTGTAATTCAAGGACAAGGACACAATGCTCTTATCGAAATATTATAATTACTGTATTTGTCTTTTCGTTACAGTTTCTATTTATTTTTATACAACAATAAATAGCATGCTAACTTACACTGATAGAAGTTCTACATTCTATCACATTCTATGTGCAGTATTTCTCTCGATTTCATATCATATCTCAAGTATTTCTCACACAATATAAGAGCAGAAACGGGTCACTAAAGTATTATGCATTAGACTAGTAGTTAATAGTCACTCAAATCAAACCGTTTTTCTCGTTTAAGTTGATTCCCTCTTTTCTAATATCCAATAATAACTTTTAAACACATTTTCGCAATTATTTCTGACTTTCATTCAATTTCGATGATTGGCTAGAATTTGTCGATTTTTCCAAAACAAGCGACAAATTGTATTCCATTCCTAAGAATACGAAGGGTTAGGGTTAGGGTTAGGGAACTCGAAAATATTTATGGAATTCACTGTAAACTCTGTCTTAAGTCTAAGAATTAGTTGAATTAGAGTTAAGCAATGATACGCATACTTGTACTTGCTAAGTTTTGCTCACTTTAACTTATTTTATAAATTTGCGTTTTAGAGCAGATTGCTACTTTTGTTTTTAATCAAATAACTTACTATTCTAACATGAAAAATAGAATAATACAATCTTTGGTTTAAACGTTTATAAAAATGCGTAAGTTTAAATAAAATTAAAATTAAACTTACAAAAAAATACAGTGCAATAATTTAATTAGGTAAAATTAGTTTATAAATTACACAGATATGTTTTAAACAAGCATTAGGTAATTGTATGAGGACCGTGTAATTCTCAACATATATACAGTATAAAAATATAATTTAGAAAATATAGACGCACAAATAATCATTTAATTAGATTTTAACTTCTAACACACGCTTCAACTTAACCCAACTCTGTTCGACTCCTTTCCCCTTTTGGTCCCCATTTGACTAATACTTTAAAGTTCTGGTATTGAACTGATTATTATAGATAAGGAATTCGATGCAAACGCAGTCATTATGAGCGCGACTGACATCTAAGCCTTAATTGAATGTAAGTTAAGTTATCTGTTTGTCGATCGCATCTGAATTTAGTTTTACGCTCTTATTGAGGGCTCAATAATGTGGTATAAAGAGCAGCAAAACCACAATTCAGTGCAGTATTGGCGAGAATTTAATGACGAGTTTTATTAGTATTGTATTGAGTGCTTAGCTCTGGTCCTGAGGAGGGGAAGAGTTGGCAATAAGTTTAATGAATAGATAAATGTCAATAAACTCATCGATTTCGACCACTCTTTCGAGTGATGGCCTCTTTCTTCACTCGCATTAACGGATAATAAAAATTTCTCGAATCGTATCCACAATAATATAAATCCGTTTAATGAAATCAATTTATTTGACGTAGAAATTACACATTATAAATTTTAACAATACAGAAATATGTAGAAAGACAACCTGCTTTTCGTTTCCTGTACACCCAACCCTACTGACCACTCCAAGCGCCAGATGTATTTGTGTAGCATGATATAATTTTATATATTATTACTAGAAATTATAAACTTAATTGTTTATCTCTTTAGCATTAGAAATGGTATTGATATGTATACTAACATTATTTAATATTAAATGTCCAAGATTATTCTTATTATTAAATTTCAAATATACAGTAATTTCGATTGCAATGTGTGAGGAAACAAACATTGTAGTTTCTATTTTGAAAAGATGAGAGTATATTCTAAAAGCGAAAGTTGAACACGAGTTCAGTTCCTCTTTCTATAGAAGTGACAATTTAATAGTCTATTAGCCGAACAATCGCAGTGTAGAGTAGAGCCGAACAACACGAGTAGAAGAGGTGTTCTCTTTCACTCTTATAGATCAGTGACAATAAAACTGTGATTTATGTCGCAATAGAGCGAGAATTGGGCGGAATATACGCTAAAACCCAACAAAATATAAAGTATTGTGTTTTGTATCGTAAATACTGTAGTAAATAGTTTTACTACTAATACAAACTCTGCGAAAGTAAACGCAGGAGAGAGAGAGAGAGAGAGAGAGAGAGAGAGAGAGAGAGAGAGAGAGAGAGACCGAAATAATAGTTTATCGATATTTATTGCATACTTAATGTGTGTTATGCTGTTGTTGTGTCAAACGCTGGAATCAAAGGTCTGATTGTATGGAACCTAACCTAAGAGAACACATAACAGACATCACAACACAACTGACATAATATGCTTTCAATTCATTCATTCAATTCATATCTCAAATGCATTTAATATGAATACAATAAATATTTGGCAAAACACACAATTGGGACCATTGTCTCCGGGCAACCATATTCTCACCCGTGGGTTACGACCGGCCAATTGGCTCTATTGTCACCTGCAATTAATTATAGGTATTACACAGTAGCATTTATTGCAAAATTCACATACCACACGACATCCGAACTTTTTTTATGTATGTTTTGTTATAGTAAATGTTTGTCTCTTTTGTTAAATATATGTATTTTTTCTATTTGTTCTGAAAAGAAATTATTTAAATTCATAACAAAACAAAAAGTAGTATACTGTATAAAGATTGTGTTGGAATTACACAAGATAAATCTAACTTTTATGCTTTTATTAGCGATTTTATTAGCTTTCATAATATATAAAATAGCACAAAGATAAACTAAATAATAATATGCAACTCTGCAGTTGTTCTTATCTAATTTACCGCAATAACTAAAAATCAATCATTCTAGTTTAAATAAAAAATTTGAATTCAATCATAACTTTTATTCTGAGTTACAAACCATGAGACTGTGAAAAGTCGAATATTTTTTGGTTTAGGCAATAGTTATTGATTTTATTTCGTTTTATTCTATTTCATGAATAGATTATTTATGTGAATGTTTTTTATCATAACTTTTTTTATGTACAAATGTTTACTGTTTTATCTGTGTGAATAAGTAATCAATCATAAAATTTCAAATATATGATTGTAATTACAATTGCTTTGAAAAGCATGCAAATTTTTTATCAGTAAGTTATTTGCCTATATTCGCGAAAATTCTTTGTGCAAACATTTTCTAAATAAGATTTGGCTAAGTTTTTGTTAAACTTTTAAGCAAGGATGTTTGAGATTACAAAATTGCCAGTTTTATATTTAAACAAATAGATAAGGTATGAATTGTTTTAAACGGAAAGGATTTACATTTAAACAAATATTAAATATTTAATCAAAACTTAATCACGAAGTTTTGTCATTGAAAGCACATATACTTTACACTGCATACTGTTATAGCAGTTATGAACTATTTTCTAACATTTGGTCGAAAACCGAATACATATTGCGTTGAGAAAGAGATGAAAAGAGATTTACATAAAAGTATATGAATTGTGCGAAAGAGTTATAAAGATCTGTGCATTTTTCGGAAGGGTTGAGGAGTGGAACAAAGCTCATGTCATTCTCATAACTCATGTGCCATAAACAGCATTCGTATGCTTTGGCGAAACGTTTTTTCAATCGAAGCACTGATTGCGGACTTCCTTTAGGAGACTCTTCGCTCTGACTCTGACTGTGCGGACAAACAACGAAAACCCTTTTTAGCCGTTTGTGAGGAGAGGATCGAAAAAAGGTCGGAAAGGCCTCAACAGATATAACCTCTCGGATGACCCCTTTCCATATCCTCGTCTTAAGGGGTAACTGACCAGTTCATACACTCGCACTACTCTGGACAGTGTTCTGCTGCCTGTGCGGTGCCTGAGCTGTGCCTGAGCTGTGCCTGTGCTGTGCCTGAGCTGTGCCTGAGCTGTGCCTGTGCTCTGCCAGCGCTGCTAAAGATAGAAAGCAGAGAGTGTTGAGAGTGTTTTGGAGCAGAGAATAGCTGAGCCGTCACTCCTGTAAGGCCTCTGTAAGGAAGTTACGCCCAATGCCTATGCATTTGCATTGGCCGTCCGCATCGCAACTACCAGTGCGACTCTGCAACTACCAGTGCTTATGCCTCAAGCATGAGATAACTTTACCATAAACTCAATTCGCACTCAAGGATAGCCACTAAGCCTTTCCCTCTGCGCTGGACAGCGGTGTTGTCCGCCAGTCTGCCTGCGCTCTCTGCACAGTAAGACTTAGCGCACAGAATGCAAACTGTTTACCTAAAGTATGTGTGTTAGGCCATAAGGGGGTAAAGGGTAAAGGGGTAAGGGTTTGGGCTCTAATTGCAACCGACGCTCTACTGAAGGGCCAAATCTAAAAATAGAAAACTTCTCTCCAGTTGTTAACCGCTCGCGAAGTAAACAACAAAATATTTTCCGATGCAATACATTATGTGAACCAACGCTTGCATAAAATAATGCTTTCTATTTTAAAATATTTCCTAAATTACCTTGCAATTTATTGTCTTTTGTTCAAAACTTTCCATGTTATTCTGTTCACTAATAGATTTGGGGTTTCAGTTACAAACTATTTTGATTTATAATATTTTTTGCATTTGTTACACAATACAATTATTTCTTTAATTATACATTACTATATATTATTAATTAAATTATTAAATAAACTTGCTTACTCAATCAATACTTGAAAGTATTTTTTGTATGCTATTTGTAGAGAGGCAATCATAATAAATTACCAATTGCTTAGCAATGTTAGTTTAAAGTTTAAACAATAGATTCTGCTAATCATTATACTCTAAACTTTAGAATCTTCTAAACTTAAAGTAATTAGTTGTATATTTTAGTAAATGGCTTTATTCTCACACAATCAAACATAAACTGCATGTATTTTTTAGCAGTAAAAATTATTATAAAATAAAGTTTTATGTTTTAAGAGAATATTTGAGTTTTTGGTAAGAATTGGTGAGGGATTGCAATCTAAACAGTTGTCGCGTCTATTGCATGGATGGGAACGACAACTCGTTTGTGTATAACTCGCGTACAATAGAAAACTTATCCTATCGTTACCCACACCTGCATTACAGTTATGAGTAGTCGCTTATTATAATATAAGCAATATTTCAAAAAAAATGTAGCCATTCATGCGCTGGACATGAAATATACGTTTTCCACAACTCTTTTATTTCGATTACTATTCGCGAAGTCCGAGCGTTTGCATCAATTCATGCATTTCTACTCTATTTATAGCTTTTATTATATTTTTTGCGCTTCAGTTCATTGAAAATTGTTGATAACATCCGAGTGAATGAGAAAATTGAGGAATAAATGGCAGAAATTGTTATTTTTTAAGCATGGCTAAAAATAGAATCGATTGGTTAGATTATGCATACTGGCGCTCAATCCAATCATAACCTCATAACCCCTACATATGCGTTCGGTCACTACTTGCGCGATGATAACAGCTGCCAATCTCAGCGCTGGCCACTCACTCGATGCCTCTCTGTCTCCCTCTCCCTCTCCTCTCCCCTCTTCCCCATCGCTATCAAGATTTTTGTTGATTCAAAGCCTTTCGAACCACTGGTCCGTCCGTTTATAGCACCAGTATTTCGAGCTTCAAATAAATGCACAAAACTATATATAAATATATTGAAAGGGAAAGGGGTTTAAGAAATGGGAGATGTGTTGGCAATAAATGCAGACACAAACACATTGGCGCTCGGAGTGGTCAGTAGGGTTGGGGTGGGATGCGCAGGAAGTGAGGAACAGGTAGTTCTCCGATTGCTTTCTTCCCGCAAACGCTCTCTTCTTCGCACGCATTCACTACGAAATGCAAACATTAAATCATATTTTCCAATCACTTCATCACTTAATTGGCATGAATTCAAATTTAATGCAACGCCAAAATGCATCTGTGCACTGCACACATGCCTCACTCCCCCGAAAATAGCCAGTGATCTCAGCTCTGGTATTGACCGATGGGTTATTAAAGGGTTAAGGGCTCCGGTACTCTCGTTCCCCGAATCAATAAACTGAGGCATTCTCTAAATGCAGGCTTCGCTCCGACTGTTGTTCACATATATTGTAATGTTTTATAACTCAATTGTTAGCTTCGATATAATCAACAATTTTTACTCAAATTTCACTTAAAAACACTTTCGTTTCCTTTTATTGCACTGTTTTTCGCTTTTATTCTAAATAAATCTTTCGAAGTATTTACAAAAATCATTAACACTTATAATTTTAGAAAGCTTACATCTCGCGCAGTAAATATTATAAAGTTACGCTAAAAAGCTATGTTTCATGTATTCTAGACATTTGGAAGATTTTTCAAAAAGAAATTGAAAGCTTTTAAATGAAGCAAGTTTAAATTTCGATTTTCAGACGTACGGTATTGTCTGTGAATTATTTGTGGCAAACATTTTCGAGTGAAGGCATAGACACAGAGATAGAGTGGAAATTAACGTCGAATTCGCGTCAACTCTCGGGAATTTCAATTTAATATATTGTATCTGTAATCGAATGCGTCTATAAAGTCGAGTGCTGTTGACTGAGCCAGTAGTGCCAGTGCCAGCGCCAGCACCACCGCCACTACCACTCCCGATCACAGGCAGTGCCTATGCTTTATGAAGATTTGCTCTGAATTAGTAGTGGAGTGTAATCTATGACCAAATTTCTGGATGTTTTGTCGAAATCTAATCTAATGCTAACGTATGCGTCAATACATTCAATACATCTCTACGTCTATCGCACATAGAGTGTGAAGAATAGCCCAGAATTTTATCCTTAAATGCCTTATCGTTTCAGAGCCTACTATTCCCTCGAGAGCTAAAGTGGTTGTCCAATGCCTATACGCACGGCTTGCAAGTGCTCGCAGTGCTGGCTATTGGGGCCGAAGTTTGAGCACTAGAGCCCATCTGATTGGTCCGTCGCTCGACTCGCTATAGCATTACGTGTTTTGCATATAATAGGGAAATAACATTTGGGAAGCAAAGGGTTCGCCAGAACTCATACAAAAACAAGTAATAACTGGACTTTAGAAGAGCTAAAGCTATCATTTATACACCAGTAGTCCAGCACTAGTCCAGCACTAGCTCTACCACACAGTCGAACAGCTCGACCAACAGCTCCAACACTCCTGCGACCAACTCTTGCCACAACTGCTGCAACGATCGCATCGCTCGACTCACTGACCACTTGGGCAACAAAGCCTACAAAAGCCTACAATCAGTTCAATATTAGGCGACGACTTCGAGCAGAACAGCGAAGAATCGCCACATCATTGCCAAACAGTTCACAACTGCTGGCAATCACTACTCAGACAACTGTTCATCAGATCATAAGTTTTAAACTTTTCATAATTGCAATCAGTTTTTGAGTAATTCCTATATATAACCCAAAACTCATAACTCATTTCGTATCGACTCTTCACTTCAAACCCAATAATCACTCAATTATTCATAAATTACATAATAATAAGTGTTTTAATGATAATATTAAGTCATTTACGGTTCGACTGCTGAACATAACTATTGACTAACGAGTCGTCGCACCGGAAGAGCCCTTCGTTTCCGATATTAGACAACGAGAGACAGAGAGTGAAAGAGAGGAACGGAAGGAATGGCGAAAATGATAAGCAATTCAAATCCCGTACAGTATTCGCCGAATTCGGAAGAGTCGGACGACCAGCCGCTCGACTTCTCGAAGACACGCATCTCTTCGGCGGCACTCACGGCCATCAACATCAAGAAAGAAAGCAATGGCCGGCACCGGCACTCCACGCCGAGTCCGCACCAGCAGTCGACTCGTTCATCGCCGCCATCCGCGCCGACCAACTGCTTCACTACGCCGTCGCCGTCACCGCCCGAACACCACAACCACCAGAACAGTCATCACACGAACCAAGTTTTGTGTCAACTGTTGACCGGAAACCTGATCCCGACCTCAACGGGTAAACTAATAGCGGCTTCGGGTGTGAAAGGTGTGGACAGTATGCTATCGCAACAGAATATGACGGCAAACGAGTCGGCGATGCGTTTCAATGGACTGAGCGGTCAGTCTTCGCCTGTAATGTCGGGCTCTTCGCCGCTCAACGCAGCAGTCATTCAGGCGCTCAACGAACGACACAATTCCTCTCTCAGCCCAACCGGAAGTGCTTCGCCTATAGGTATGGGTCCACTAAATCAGGTGGAAATGCATTACTCCGGACATTCCCCGAACGCTAGTGGCGTCGACCGGTTCGGCACTTCAGGTGGTTTACTGACCACTACTACCTCTAATACAGGTGTGTTTGCCGCTAATGAAAGCGCTAAGAGAGCTCTCAAATACAACCGTCCCTTCAAAGCCTACCCGCGCGACCCCCTCTCCATCCCTATGGGCTATTACGGTCTGCAAATGCCTTTGACTGCCGACGCGATCGCCACTCAGAGCCTGTTGGCCACGGCCTCCGATCAGGCATACCTCCAGTTCAGGGAACAGATGCTGGTGTCGCGCAAGAACACACAGCCCTCCCAACCCACTCCACCCGACCTGCAATCTCAAGTCAGACGCACTTCTGGCCCTCAAACGGTGCCGAAGAGCAGCCCTATCTCGACAATGGCGTCGACGCACTCGACGCCCGAAACGGTTAACTCGAATACAAACGGCAATACATGTCATAACTCGACTACGAATGCGAATAATAGCAGTAATTATAGAGAAAATACTCAAAATAACGGCAATTCTCATCAAAATATTTATACGAATCGTTCAATAACTCCATCGAAAGAATCGATGCATTCATTCGTTCCCAAAGCGAACGGTTCGTCTCCAATGACTCCAATGACTCCGATCTCAACTCAAGTCAATTCAGACGAAACGTCGCAATACTCTAATGGAAACTCGAGTGGAAACTCATCTTCAGGAGAGGCAGATGTGGGGTCATTGGCCTCGACTGGACACCACTCTGACGGACAGTCAAGTATGCGGAAGAGAGGCCGACCCCTGCCAGAGGACCTCAAAGACGACGCCTATTGGGAGCGCAGGCGGAAGAACAACGAGGCGGCCAAGAGGTCGAGGGATGCGCGCAGGGCTAAGGAGGACGAGATCGCCATTAGGGCCGCGTTCCTCGAACAGGAGAACCTGAAGCTCCGCTGCGAGATCGCTCAGCTCAAGACCGAGACCACCAAGCTCAGATGCCTCCTCTACAACAGCTAGACTGCACAAGACTACTCTCCTCTTGTCCTATCACTCATTGCATCTATGATTTCGCTGATTGTTTGTCATTCCAGTAGTTCTAACACTCAATCGATTGACTCGATTCTCGAAAACGCGTTTTCTTTTCCCTTTTAGTTCTCTTATGCATTGAATTATGATTTTTGTCGCACTTCTCGTCGCAAACTTCGGGTTATGTTTTGAGGCAAAAGTTAATTTAAGTTCTAATAAACACTTATTTATTCGAATTTTTAAACAATTTTTTTTCGTTACGATTACTAATTTTTGGGACCAATTCTTGTGATTATACAGTATTAACAAATTGTTCTTATGTTGAGATTTTACGTATCATTTAATAGTTCTTAAGATAATTATTCTGCAAAACAAAACCGCAAACAATAGAAATGCATTATTTTTATAAATTAAATATTTAAGTCCTATTAGAGTATTATTATATAAATACGAATAAAGCATTCAATCGATTATTGATTTAGAAAACGCAGAAAAAAGTAGTGAAAAGTTTTTTGTGTCCTATAGTGGAGGGGCGGAGACGAGACCTATAGATGCGGTGCAAACGTCCAGTACTTTGAAAGCAAAAACTTTTTTCTCCATAACTCGATGTATAACACAAACCCTTCAGTCATAACAAGTTCTTTATTAACAAATCTTAAAACTAGCATGCGCTTTTATTCGAAGAGATCTTTCTTGAAACAAATGATAATTTAATAAAATGTTTTGTATAAAAAGCTAAAAATACTTAAATATTATATTTTCATATCAATAATTGTGATTTTTTCCTAATTGTCCAGTCTACAAAAAGTACCTGGCCAATTAATTCGAATTGTATTAACTCTACAGTTGTACTCAAATGCATTGTAGATTCCACAGTACAATGTAGAATTGTATTAAATTCAACTCTCGTTCAAATGTACCTAACAAAATTATAAATTATAAAAAGATAACAGTATAATTTAACAATGAAATGAAACATTGTATTGAATAAAGAATGTGCTCTTTATATGGCATTGATATAATATGTGCGCGAACTTTGCCATATAATACTAGCATGTGCATTTTATGACAATTACCAAACAATAAAAGGCGAGAAATAAAACTGATTGTAGTTTCGCTTATTTCATGCGAATACTGTACAGTAGTATTGCAGCAAATCTACGGCAATATCGAGTGCAGTGCAGAGTAAGCGCTCATTAGAGCGAACGCAGGGGTCGACTGAGTGACAGGTGAGTCGAGGTGTGAGAAACGACACGTGTTTTCGCTTCGATACGTGTCGGTCGGGACTGACGGCCAACAATCGATCGCCGTTTCAATTACACAATAATTATAGGCATCACTAGTGCATACACTTCGCCTGTTATGCGAATTGCAATCGTTGTGCAACTCCTGGCAACACCACTCACACCACTCACACCACTGGCACCGACAGTTAGGGGCACAGCAGTCGGCGTTTACGTCTATTTGGAACGGCGTTTGTGAACGGACCCCAACTCTGTTTATTTACTATTTGGTCAAAGTTCGCGCGTAGAGTCACTCCACCCCTCCATTCATAGCCCCAACACATAGAATACTATTGAAGTATTGCACTCATCGTATGGCAGTATAAGTGTGTTATAACTCTACATAAAATACGTCAGCATTTGTAACGCCTTTTAGCCAATGACTCGACAGCTGTGGGCCAGCAGTGGGGGTGAGAGTGAGGGGACGACTGCCTCTCAGTCGACATAAACGATATATTGTATCGAAACTAATGATTAACTAATGATTTGTATTTACGATTAGCACTAGTTTTACGATTTTATCTTTAATTATAATTAATATTTAATTGAATTTTTATTTATTGATTGGTTTAGTGACTCAAACCATGACTTAATCACTAGTTTTGAGTTTGAAATGCGAACTAAAATGCGTTTAATTGCGAAATCTCTTCATCCGATCGCAAGTGAAGCGAAAACATTGAATTGAATTGAATTTGAGTTTCGGTTTGATTTCAATGGAAACGCGATTTGAATTAAATCTAATAATTGACTGATAGCTGAAGAGGACTAACAAATCGCTGAACCGATTGGCGATCGAGTAGTTTGTGAGCACTCGAGCAGTGGTGAGCACTCGTACAGCAGTGGAGCAGTTGAGCCGCTCGGGCGCCGAATAATGTCATCGATGCACACGAGGACTATATCCGGTCATCAAATGCGGAAAAAAGTGAGCGTTTCGTACGTTATTCGCGAAGAAGTGGAGAAATACCACCGATCGGGCGTCAACTCACTTCAGTTGGACAGCCACTCGGGCCGGCTGTACAGCGCGGGCCGGGACTCGATCATCAGGATCTGGAACACCCGGAACCTGATGGCGCCGTACGTGTTGTCGATGGAGCACCACACCGACTGGTGCAACGACATCGTCCTGTGCTGTGGCGGCAAGAACCTCATCTCGGCCTCCAGTGACACGACGGTCAAGGTCTGGAATGCACACAAAGGCTTCTGTATGTCGACGCTCCGCACCCACAAGGACTACGTCAAGTGCTTGGCCTACGCCAAGGACAAGGAGCAGGTGGCCAGTGCTGGCCTCGACAGAGCCATCTTCCTCTGGGATGTGAACACTTTGACGGCTCTGACCGCTTCGAACAACACAGTGACCACTTCCTCCCTGACCGGCAACAAAGACAGCATCTATTCGCTGGCGATGAACACCTCCGGCACTGTCATCGTCTCGGGTTCGACAGAGAAGGTGCTTAGGGTTTGGGATCCGAGGAATTGCCAGAAACTGATGAAACTGAAGGGCCATTCGGACAATGTTAGGGCAGTGGCCGTCAGTCGCGACGGCACCCAAGCCTTATCGGCCAGTTCTGACGGCACCATCAGGTTGTGGTCGATTGGTCAGCAGCGGTGTGTGGCCACCATTCGGGTGCACGACGAGGGGGTTTGGGCGCTGCAGACGAACGACGCGTTCACAACCGTCTATTCGGGCGGTCGAGACAAACGAGTAATGATGACAGACCTCCGAAACCCCGACAACAGAGCTGTGATATGTGAAGAGTCGGCACCGATACTCAAACTGGTCCTAACGCCTCCCGACTACAACTCGATTTGGGTGGCGACCACCGACTCGTGTATTAAGAACTGGTCACTAGCGGACAGTCGACATAAGGGCAGTTTCAGCAATTGGGAGGAATACGACACCGACGGCCCGCCGATGAACGAGTGCGAGGACTACAAAATCAAAGGCAATCCTTCGATTAGGAACTATACGGTTCTGAACGACAAACGGTTTATACTTACGAAAGACACCGACAATAGAGTCGCCGTTTATGATGTGCTCAAAGCTACCAGAGTTGAGGACTTGGGCGACGCAGTCGACTTCGAGGCCGAGGTGAAGAAGCGCTTCAAGATGGTCTATGTGCCCAATTGGTTCAGTGTCGACCTCAAGATGGGAATGCTGTCCATCCACTTGGAAGAGCCCGACTGCTTCGCCGCCTGGGTCTCGGCCAAGGAGTTCGGCTTCTATAGTGAGAACGACGGCCCGGACCCCAAAATCAATTTGGGCGGACTCTTACTTCAGGCGCTGTTAGAGCACTGGCCACAGGTCTACAACAACGAGGAGGAGCTGGAGAACGGGCACCAAATGAATGGCCAACAGAGCTATGGTCTGAATGACATGAAAGCGAACAACAAGTCGAGCGACAGATCGGAAGTACTGAACAATAGCTTAAGACCTGTTAATCAATACTTTTCAGTCCCACTGCACACACCCGTCATATTCAGTGAGGGCGGCAATAGAACACTGTTGAGGCTACTCGTGTGCGACGCCCGGCGCGAGACCGAAGACATCCTCCTGCAGGAGACGGTGCCGCCGTGGGTGACGGATGTGGTGGTGAACAAGAACATGCCTAAATTCAACAAGATTCCATTCTATTTATTACCGCACGTCTCGTCCGGCATTAAGCCGCTGCGCAAAGAGCGCCTGTCGGCCAGTGATATGCTTCAGGTGCGCAAAGTCATCGAACACGTCTACGAGAAGATGTTGGGCTCGAACTCCGAGTCCGGTTCGACCACCGCTCAGGCGTCCGCCGGCGGCACCAATGGCCACAACGGCGGCGCTAAGAGTAGTGAGAGTTATAGCAATTCAGGCAATGAGAGGGACGACGAACAGCTGTCCATCGCCGAGGAGAAGGTCGAGCTCTCGTGTCAGGAGCTGACGCTCGACCCCAATATGGACTTACGGACTGTTCGGCACTTCATTTGGAAGAGCGGCGGAGACCTAGTATTACATTACAAACCCCTGAAGTGACCCAACACTCAAACACTCGACTCGATTGCCATTTATTTGAATTCGAATTAATTTAAATCTATTACCGTATCCTCTGACTTAATATTGCGCGCAATACTATCTAAGTTTTAGTGAAGGGGTGCAATACTATCTAGATAATATTGCCTATAAATTTTGATTATATTTTTCAGTTCACTGCAATTGATTTAATATTGCATTTGTTAGTTGAAATTTAACAAAAATAACTACAAAACAAAATTGAAATTAGCGGCAATACTAAGTCAGAGGATACGGTATTATATCTGTATTTCAATCAAACATTTGTTTTTCGATTGTTATGCTATAAATATATTGAATATATTTTATTATAAATCATATAATTATTAAGTTATAAAACACTAGTCTTTAATTGAATGGATTTTTTAATCATTAAAATCTTTATTTACAATCATTACAACTGTTTATCACATTTAAAAACAAATGAATGCATAAATAGTTCGGGATTTAAGTGAAAATATTTGAGAATTGAATAACAGTTTCATAAATATTTGTTTAAATAAAAGACGAATTGAGATATATTTGGAATGAAGTGACGGAACCATACGATTAAGACTGAGATTATCCGAAATGTGGAAACTATTTGAGAGGAATACGATTGTCGTTAATGAAGAGAGAGTTCAAAAATTGCAATTTCGGCAAAAAGTGTCGACAGAATTGGTTGCAATCGTCTGAATCGGTTCTCTTGTCGATTGAGTACTTAATCCGAAGTCTTCGCAGATTTGGAAATATATATTCGATTCGATAGAGAAGTTTCGGCGAAAAGTCTATACTTAGTGTCAGGTATTGAACGCTCGGCAGAGAGAGACTCAACATATTGTTGGCCCAACACTCGGCGCTCGCCTTCAGCTCCAGTTCCGCTAACTTTCTCAAACCGCCAATCGGGTGAAGATCAGCCGCATGTGAGCCGATGAGTGAGAGGTACTGCAAGTCTTGCAAATAGCGACCAATCAGTTCGAGAATTCCGTTTTCAATCCACAAGTCGTTAATCGTCAGATGCACTAAATGTCGGCCATTTCCGGCTACCAGTGCTCGCATCGCTTCGACATTCAGATATACGCACCGAATGAGCGATAGTCTGCGTATATTTGGGCCCAAATTGTGCATCAATTTAGCCAAAGGCCACAAATGGTTGTGCAGAACGAGTTCGTCGACCAACGGAATCACTGGCAATAAGTTCTGCGATTTCATCCATAAGTCACTGATAACCAGATGTTTGAGTCGTTGGCCCAAAACGGCCCGAACGGTCGCCCACTCGATGTCCCAAACCGAGTAGATATTGATGAGCGCCAGACACTCCAACTTCGGGCACATCCGGAGCAGCCATACGAAGATCGACGAATCAATGCAACAGTTTTCGAGACGAATGCTCCGAATATTCGGACACCGATTGACGATCGGTTGCAATAAGAGATGACTACTGAAAGTGCAAAACTCGAAGTTGGCGTTCGGCTGCTTGTGGTCGCTTCGGCTGCACCCGTAGAACTGGCCGTTGCTGTTGACCGAAAAGGACGACTGTTTCCAATACAAGCTCTTCACGACTAGCGACCACCGCTTGCAGACGCCTTCGACACTCATTTTCTCGCTTAGAGTCAACTTCTCGAGTATTTCAACCAATAGTTCGTTCGGCAGTAAGTCGATTGTCAGCCGATCCGGACGCAGGTGTTCGGCCCCAACGGACGGACACGGCTCTGACGGCTCCGACATTTCAAATACGTTTAGCCAAACGAATGTTTGCAAATCTAGTCTAATGTTTGTGATTTAACTAAAAACTTGTCATTTGTTTGCAATATATTTGCATAAAAGGCAATAATTTTTGCTTAAAATTTGAATTTTGTGTGAATTTCTGTTTAAACTATGAATTCAGTTGCGAATGAATCGCGAGATTCGCCGACATATGACTGAATCGGAAAACTTTTCTCAAGTTTACAGTTATTTTGTTTGTTAGCAACAGATGGCGCGCGAGTCGAGTGAAGTACAAAAGTGAGTCGAAATGTATGGCAATCGACGACAACAACAATGGATTCAATCGATTGACAGCAAAACAAAAACATTTTATTTAGAATTGATTTTAGATTTAATTGATTTTAATTAAAGATTTTATTTTAGTTTTATGTTCAGTGTATTGACTGAAGACTTGAATTAATTGAATGCAAGAAATGATTTGAGATAAGCATCGGTCGGCTGTTGTGCTGTTGTGTTGGCATTCAATTCGCTGTCAGAAAACAATTGACGTTTTGATTGCATTTCCTGTTAATCAATGAAAGCATTAATTAATTAAATTAATAATCGAATGAATTGAACGAAACATTGATTTCTATTTCTATTGAAATAATATTGGGTTTGAATCGAAATGTTGGCCAAACTGTTGGCCCAAACGCTAGTTCTGGCGCTACTGAAGAGCTCACTAGTGGTGAGCACTGGTCTCGTCGATGACATCGATTGGTCTCAATTGGCGTTTCTGGTGAACGACTCGTGCGGCGACCCGTCCTGTTGGGCCGACCCGTGGGACGGCCCGCCCGACGGCATAGCATCGATGCCTCCGCCACCTCTACCCCCGTTCCTGCAGTTGGCTCTCGCGGACAACCACTCGTTCGGCGACTCTTCCGATAATTGCAATTTGTGTCACATCTTCGGCGACCCGAACGCCAACATCGACGCCGACATCATTCTGCCGAAGCCGGAGGTGAAGGACGCGGACTCGTGGCTGTCGGTCCTGATGCTCACGATTGGCGGTTCAGTCCTTTTTGGGCTCTTTTTTCTCGTCGTTCTCTTCAAATGCAAAAAGTATTGAAATTTTAAATTATTTTTAATTTTTGTTTTAGTTATTAATTATTTTCTTAAAATTGACCCAAAGATGGAAAATATTTCCGGTGAGCGACTCGTGTCCTATACTGCCGGAGAGCTTCCTGGGCGGCCACAAGTCAGCGCCGCCGCCCTGTTCTCCCACCGACTCGTGTATATCACCCGTTGTTAACGAAAAGTCACCGCAAAGTGTGATAACAGACGCGCCGATGAAGAAGACGTCGATTTCGAGTAAGTATTGGAAAAGAGGACCAAATAATACACTCAACGGCCCGGAGGACAGGCAGTGCGGCACAGATGTGAGCACCGAAATGGATCCGTACAGCGACGCCGCCAGTTGTACATCGAGTCCCGTCTACGCCGAACTCGACCCGTCGGGTGTGAATCACGCGCTCTCGACGCCGACCCCAATCATACTGAACGGGCCGTCGATCAGTCCGTACGCCGTTTGCAATACCTATAGCGAAGTGGCCGATGCCGTACGTATGGCATCCCTGGGCTCGTCGTCTGCTTTGCTTCCGGACGCGTCGTACGACAACGCGGCTTATCTGCCGACGGCCGCCAACGCCGACCCAAACAATGTCTACAATTCGCGGTCTTTACGTCGAGCGCACAGAGCGGCCACTTTGGGTCAGTTAGGCAGCGCTACACCACTTCTGCAATCGCACTATCATATGAACGGTTCGCCTCAACTCAATTACCTGACCGGCGGTCGGCCCCTCAAGAAGCCGCGACCCCTCAACTCGCAGGTCAACCCTCGGCCCCGACTTCACGACGACCTGCAGTCGACCCGTTTCGACCGACACGTCATGCGCCGACAGCACGGCTTGTATTCGGACCTTCCGGCCCATTCACCCGTTCTCTCGACATTTCGGGTTCCGCAGGCGTTCAGAGACAACCCTAAGCGACCTCTTCCTCCCGTTCCCGGCGTTCGGCTCTAAGCGCTCAACCCATGGCTCCCAATCGACAGCTAAATGACATCTCTTGGAGTGTCTCTTATTTATTACAATCAAACCTCTCATACCACTCATACCACGGCTTTCACTCGACTTATCATTCTTTTCGACTTAATTTCAATTCGAATCATATATTTCTCAATCGATTCGATAAGTATTAGAGTTATACTTAAAATAACCCAAATATCTCACAATATATCCCTATTTGTGCTCAATATTAATATAAATTAATTACATTTTAATCATTAATTTTGTGTAAAGTTTTGTCAAAAAACAATTTTATTAACCTTTCGATCGAATGGATTGAATGGGTATTTCACTCGAAATCAATTGTAAATACTTGTAGTCTATCCGCAAATCAATTGCTTTTAATATGAATTTCTCTTCAATTAAATGTTTTTATATAGAAATTGGTTTTTATTGTAAAGGTTTTCGAAATTATTATTTTATATCAAAAGTTATTTATATTCGTCACTCAATGTCGTAATCGATTGCAATTCAAGTTTAGTTCAATTTAGATGTAATCAATCAATTAGTTTGAAAAATAAAAATTCCCAACAAATGCCTAAAAATTAATTCATTTTAATTTACGTCTATTTATAATAAACGATACAATTATTATGTAATGCTTTCAAAACACCTCCAAAAGCGCATACGTTCTATACGAACAGTGGACTGATATTTGTGACATAATCTGCGAATTAATTGAATTAGTGTTGAAACGAGTGATTAATTAATTCGATGGCCAAAGTCGAGCCCGACTTATAAGCAATGGTCATATAAATTAAATTGAGTTAAACTAATTAACTCAAAGCACAATAAACGCGAATTAGACTGAATTGTGCGAAAGTGAGGCAACGATTCGTTCGCGCATTGGAAGGGAAGCGCGTAATGACTGGACGACTGCAGCGAACACTACAGGAGTTTGGAGTCAACTGTTATGCGGAAACAGGTTTGCATTGAATGAAAGGAAAAGTGCGAAAGCGTTCAAAAGTGAAGTGAAGTTTCGTTTGGTTCCCAATAACTGTAAATCCAAACACTCGACGCGATTGTCAGCCAAACAGCCAACCACTCAAACCCGCGCCACTCAGTCGACGCGTCAACACCTTTCGCCGCACTTCCCGATTGTCCGCATCGACGACTCACGGCTGATGGCGCCGACCATTGCGATGCTGGAGCCGTCGCCGGGCGTCTGGGGACCCGTCACGTCGACCCTCGACTGGTGTGAAGACAACTACGAGACGACCCGATTTGTGGCCGAGTTCTGGAATACCGTTTCCAATGTTGTGATGATTTTGCCGCCGATTATCGCCATTTACCACTCGGTGCTCAACAACTTCGAGCGCCGATATATGCTGTGCTTCGGGTATGTCTGCCCTCTCTCACCACTACATGTCTTAGACTCTAACTTAGTCTCAACGCAAACCCATTACGCGTTTTGCCATTCAATCAATGAATGCATTCACTGATTGTCCGATCGATTGCGACAATCAATCGATTGTTTTGTTTAAGAAATGCAAAAACAATTGATTTTTTGACAGATCTTTGCTATTGATTTGCAAATAACTGTCACTTCTTTAGCGCGAATTTAGTTTTAGTTTTTGTTACTTTCAGTCGATTTGCTTTCAATTGAAGTACTCTTCGCCTAAATCTCATCACTTGTTTAGGAAATGCGAATCAATTTCTAATAAATTGTTTAAATTTCACAAATAATTGAGTTTTGACCGATTCCTCACTAATTGTGTTAATTGTGTTAAGAGAGTGAATGAGTGGCGAAAAGTCAATACAATCGCGAAATGAATTAATTTGACGTTTGTTTGCATTTCGTGTCGAAGTATAAGAGAATAGAAAGTGTTTTAATATTTTTGAGTCAATAGAGTCACTCAAATCCTCCGGCAATGCGAGTGTGAATTGAATACTAATTTGTGGCACAAAAACAGATTTTAAACCACTTTTTAGTCCATTATTGGGCACTATTTGTGCGAAAACGCAATGAATTTTCAAATTCAAACTTCACTTTCACTGCCAATACATCGCCGAAGGGGTGAGAGAAGGGGAAGCGATATATACACAGTATATCTGATGCGATAACTTTAAAGAGTAAAATTGCTCATTCAAACTCACCATGTTACATAGTCCAGTGTTTACTTCCGGGATTTATACAATCATACAATCGTCGATTAAGCATGTAGGTTTGCTGTGCGGACCTCTCACCCGCCATCCCATCCCATCCCGAATTGCATCTCAACCCTCATTAGTGTCAATACAATAGACATTAATTTGGAAATAAATGCAAAACATTAAACACCATTCGTATGCCGACCCAACCCCAGGTTCCTCTGTCTAGTGGGCTGCGGCTCCTGGATGTTCCACATGACGCTCAAGTATGAGATGCAACTGTTCGATGAGCTACCGATGCTCTGGGGAAGTCTGATGTTAGTCTACTGTATGCTAACTCTGCTCTACCCGACAATCGACACCTCTTTCACGGCATCCCTGGCCACGAAAGTCGGTCTACTCGGCTACGGGATGGCCGCCTCCGCTCTCTACCTGTGCTTCAAAACGCCGCTCCTATTCCAGGTCTCGTACGGCTTTCTGGTCACACTTATGCTCTATTTGGACATCTGTGTAGTCAAGTACAAGCCCTGCGAGCGCCGCATCTTCTACTGGGCCGCTGTCTTCTACTACTCAGGTATGTCCACTCAGGCCTTGAATTGGCATTTCGTTTGAGTCGATAGTTTGCGAACCGAATCGGCTCTGAAATGCGAAAATTTGTCGACAAATGCAGTTCTCAATGACTGCAAAGTTTATGAATAATTGATTAAATAATTGCAAACGAATTGATTGACTGAAGGGTTCGCGCTTTGGAATATCGATAACTTGTTTTGCGATAAATTGGGTTCAATTCGACTGCTGTTGCCGTCACTTCTCGTTCCCTTCACTCAACTACACGCGCTCTGGCACTGTCTGGCCGGCTATGGCTCGTACCTTCACATCGTGTTCAGCGCACACTCGCGAGCCCTAACCCGCAACCAAGAGGTTGACCTGATTTGGTGCTGGTATGGGGTCGTACTGTCCAACAAACAACAGTTCAAAAAAGTGGTCTAACGTTTCGAAAGGCATTTCCGTTTTCATCACTCGTTTCTCCAATCAATTTGTTTTGTATGACGTTTTCGACTCAATTTACCGCTAATTCTCTATTAGTTTCCAATTTTAGACTTTTATTCCAATTTTAAAATCATTTTTTTGTTTCGTTATGAATATACATAAGTTTTTATACTTTCTTTACATTAAAATTTGTTATTATGTATAAAATGAGCGCATTTCTGGTGAAAGTGAGAGCCCATTAATCAAAGCAATTATTACTTCAGTTTTATCCCATTTTTTCTTAGTTTTTGAGAAAACATTTTCAAATGTGACCTAAATTTGACAATAATTCCGGTTATTCTTAATCTAATTTCTAATATACTTTCCATAGACTTAAAGCAGTCTTTCGATCATTACTTAAACTATTTTTTCTACGAACTCTCGATTAGACAAAAAGGAAAATATAAATAAATTTTAATGAATTGGAGTTTAAATATAAACTAAATTAAGATTTTCTCCGATTGTTATGATTCGAACAAAACGATTAACTACTTGAGCGACGAATTAGTCTTTTGATAAACGATTTGTTATTTCGCGACAAATCAATTGCATTAATACTGATAATTGGTTTGTCGTTCAAACCCTAAGTCATGAAACAATTTATTGTTATATTAATTGAAAAGCAATTAATAATTTTAAAAATCTGTTGATTGTATTGAGTTTTTAAATTAATTTTTTAATCAATAAAATAAAACTTTACAATAGATTTGTGTTATTTTTTGAATACAATTAATGCCTATCTTTTGCACAAATGGTATCAATTTTATAATGAAACGAAAAATTCTATGCAATTCAGGTTTAAATAAAAATAAGTAGACTTTTGGAAACTGTGTAATAGTAATGATTACGCGATTAGAGTTCGCATATAAATGAGTTTATAAATAGCGTAAACATAGACTCGTTTTAGAGTAGATTACTCTTTGGAATGCATTGTAATTTCGCTCTTTTTATAAACGTATTTAAACCCGAATTCACGTCAATTCATATTTCGTCTATTAATGAGCGCTTAATGTCGTTTAGGTTGGGATTGATTCGGCAGAACAATGAGTCCAAGCATTCGCGACATCTATCGGCGGAAATATTGATTCAACTTTGAAATTGTTTACACAAATGAATGTTTATATCGATTAAAAATTTTCGAAATTTATTTCAAAATTTTAATCATTAGTTAAAATGTTTGAAAAGTTATTGCAATTAAATAATTCAATGCAAGCGTTGGCACCGATTCGCCACTTTTCGTAAGCATTGCCACAAAACGTGGTTTTTATCGCCGATTTTGGCTAAAAGTGTTTTGTTTTTGATTTGAACGGCCGGTGCAGTCGTTCGGCGCCTCTGCAGTGGATTACGAAACAGACGCGACTCCGGGTTGTGGACAACAGTGAGTTGGGTCGGGAGGCGATGACCGAAGGCCGGAAAGTCAAGTGCATTCACGTCTACACTCGCAAGAAGAACGGCAACCAATTGGTCGGTCAGTTGGGCGACCGAGTGTTGGTCACCATTAAGGGTCAGATGAAGAGGGGATATCTGGTCGGTCTGAAGGCCTACCAGCGCCCGATGGTCCCCAACTTCGACACCAATAACGTGGTTCTCATCGAAGACAACGGCAACCCATTGGGCACCAGAGTCGCCGTTCCGGTGCCGCACTATCTCCGCAGTAAAGGCCCCGAATTGGCCAAAATTATTGCCATTAGTTCGCGATTTGTTTGATTCGAGTCTTTAGTTCACGATTTCCAGTCATTTGTTTCCAATTATTTGTAAATAAATTTTTTTCCAAATTTTAATTCAATTAAAATATAGGTCTAGTTTGCAATGAATCATTTGTGTGGTGTATTCCGGTATTTGTACATGCTAAAGCCTCACTCGTAATGTGATTCATCGAAAAGGAAAAATTGAATTTTGAAATATATTTTGAATACATTTTTGTGCAAATAATCCCATTTTTATGATTTGTTTTCACGTATTTTCGCAGCGATTCTCGTGTTTAGGACTTTTGGCTCAGATTTTCTCGTTTTTGTGTTTCTTTGAAAATAGTTTTTCTAATCTTTTCACTCGTCGTCTCAGCGTTTCCTTTGACGTCAAACAGTAAACCCATTCCTCCTGAGGTTCAGGACTTTGACCATTCGTTCGAATGAAATGCTATTTTTCAACACTTCTTATCAAAACCCGAAATCGCTTTTTATGGCCGAATAAAGTAATTAATGACAAAAATATATATTAATTAAAAAACTTTCCAAACAATTAGATGAAAGCGAGTAAAGGCTTTAATGCACTGAAAACCTTAATAATTTTAAGTTGATTTTGCCTGGTATAAATAAATCAGGTTTTAATTCAATTTAATCAAGTTATATTTTTTACTAACAAAAAAACCTTAAATCTGACGATAAGCCCAATTATTGTGTTTTTATCTTTTTTCCCAAACAATTATAAATTTGATTTAATCAGTGTATTATAAAATATACAGTAATTAAAGAGGAAATCAAGGTAAAGGACACGTATATGTGGACACCTCCTGTGCGCACACGTATACGCAAACAGAATCGTTTGTTTTTATCGCGAATGTAAATTTAGACATGCAGGTTTGCAGGTTTACGCGAACAAATGCTGTGCAAATATGTTTGCTTCGGATTTCTGATTACCAACTGATTAAACATTAGTTTTATTTTTAGACTAATTTCGGCGAAAGAACTAAAAAGCGCTGAAATTGTGGCGAATTTTCGCAGTCTTTGCTGCAAAACATCGGATCGAAGAACGAGTTGTCTATCGATTAGGAGAATAAGTGCAAGACTTGCACTAAAACAACGATCTAATTAGCGCTAAAATTGCACATGATTCAATGCATTATTCATACGTTCTCACACACACATAGACACGGCTTCGAGTTTGTTGGTGAGAGAGAGTGCCATGCTTATGTTTCCGAAACTAATATCAATACGAAACTACAGTCTAGTTTAGTTCTGACGTCTGTTTAGTGAGTGATTAGTCATTGCATTGAATTGGATGGCAATCGAGTAACCCGTTTGGCGATGCATTCGATTTCCCCAACATATTCGTAAATTATTGCATGCTAGTTCGCACAACTATGATGCCAGTGCCAGCACATACAGTCACACATACTCTGCACATACGTCTGCTTCCTCTCGCAGGAGCAGTACACTAGCAATACGATTACGTAGTGCGAAGTATTGCTGCGCTAGTGCTACTGCCGGCCCCCTCGGCATACCTGCCCCTACGTGCGCGCGCCCGCAGTCGAGGCAATAGAGGCTGCGATCGTATAAAAGAAAATCATTGATTGATTAGAATTATGTGTGAATGCAATGCAATGCTCCGAACGCTGAGACCGACTCTCGTCGTTTGACGTCAATCCCAGTAATAGTTTCGCCAATTTCTGAACCAATTTTTGAGCGAAAAAAGTTAACATCACTTACGCCTCACAGCATATGAGTCGAGCAGTTGAGCGCTCAAGACATTCGAGACATTCGAGACATTCAAGACATTCGAGTCATTCGAGTCATTCGAGTCATTCAAGTCATCCAATTGTTTGTGCGCTTCGAGTCTGAAGAGACTGAAGAGTGTGAACGAGTGAACGTTAAACTCAATTCTCGCTTTTTTCTACCAACTCTACACTAGAGTGACTACACTGTATCTTTTGTTGAACGGATGCTAAGCCAAGAATATCACTAATTAGTTACATTCGTTTCGTATTAAGCGATTATTTTATTAAGTTCTTTATTATTTACGAATGAATTCTGTGCTTTGATTCTCCGTTTTCTTCACTACAAATCGCGTCTCCATTAAGAAGTAAGTGATGTATAATCAATACATTTTTATTTATCCCCTATTTTATTATGTAATCAATAATTTTATTCTCTGCTAATAAATGTTATTTAATCGCTTGTATTGTGTGGAGAATTTAATGATTGAATGTACAGTGTAATGTACACAAAAATTCATTAATGACAGGGTTTTGCGAAACGTGAAGAATCGAGTGTTTTATTTAGCGAATGATTACTTAAAATAACTTTTCTCTCGATTCTCACCGACAGAGCAGTATTCAGATTAGAGTTATTAGAGTCCGGGCTTTAGCTACAATCTAACAGTAATTACATTCTAATTCTATACTATAACTCAGATTACTGTACAAATATCCCAAATACAGTGTATTTTAATTATTTTTATCACTTATTTATTATATTCGAGTAAAGAATATTAGAAATAGAATGTATTTAGAGATGATTTGTGTGCTCTATAGTCGAGCCATTAGAGGACTGAGCGTTTGGCCGAATATTAGAGATTAATATCTGACGAGAATTTGTATCATTCAATGTCTACTAAGTATTGGACGGAATATGATTGGAACGCAAATACAATCTATTATTTCTTATCATAAAATATAGTCTTATTTGACGCGCAATCTCTTAGAGCGAAGACTTAGTCAATCCATTAGAATATAAACGACAAGAAATGCTAACATTTTATTAATAATTGATTTCTTATATTAATAAAACATTTAACTCAGTTATGACTAAAGTGTTGTATTAATTATTAATGAGAAAAATCGCATTTGTTTTCTATTAACCGAATGGTTAGCTCTACTAAAGCACTAAACCGTTGGCCAAAGCATTGAGACATTGTTCGCATCGTTTGAATGACTGTCGATGAGAACAGAGAACAGATTACTAAACATCTTCTCATCAGTTGTGAGCAAACAATGGCCACTTCCACGATGACCGCGACCAACCACTTCAAGAGCAGCACTCCGGCGGCGGCGGCCTCGCCCTCGACCTCCCAGTCCGAGCTCTCGTCCCGACTCAAGCAAATGCAACTCAAAGACCGCAACTTAGCTGAGGCTAAGATTCCTCAAAGACAGCCCACAATCGTCTGCGAAGACATCGCCGACGACATCGACTTCGAAGACGAAACGTTCGCCGAAGAGGCGTTCGGCACACAAGACGCCGAACAGCGCAACGCCGGCATCACTCGGTCCGCGAGCACCGCCTCTCTCACTGTTCCCCAACCCTTAGCCGAAGCCGAAGCCGAGAAGCGAAGGCCTCCTCTGCCGACAGACGACCAGATGTTGATTGAATCGAATTGAGGCACCGGTTGGGTCGATGTCGACGAATACCCAACCATTTGCCTCAACCTCGTCGGCGGCGCCGTATTCTAGTGTATAGATCATTATGTTATCCAATCAAACAGTATATACTGTATATTTTTAAACAGCTAGTTCCAATATATATGCTTTAAATTTACGCTGATTAGTTTTCCAGAAATAAACTCTACTTTTTTTGATAACAATTTAGATTAGAATATACAGAGTGTAGAAAATTCTATTATATTTTTATCATTCCATATGAATACAATGAACAATTAATATGCAAAGCGCTAACGCATAGATGCTTAAATTTAAGATGAATATTTAAAATATTTAAAACTATTTTGTGATCAACACGTGTAAAGATTCTGTTATTTTAAGCATTTTATTTTTAAACTCATTGGAAAGAATGTTGCTATTTAATTTTTTATAAGTACCTCTCGTTCGAAATGTTTATATAAAACGTAGAAATTTTCAAATTATTTTATTTTATTTTATTAATACAAATAATTTTTTTTTATGATAAATACTTTGCTTTTTACAGTTATTTTCAAATAATTCGGCTTAGAATCTAAAGAATTACTCAAAGTTATAGTTGAATTTAGAATGTTACTAAACGTCTTTAGCATGTAATCACCATTATTATGATTAATCACGATCGTTTATCTGGTTAACTATATTTGTTGTGAGAAATTTATTTAGTTTTTAAGCTTTAAATTTCCGAATTAAAATAAAAACTAATAATTTTTTAAACAGAATATTTAATTATAGAATGTATTTTGGCTTAAATAAAATGTAGGATTTATTCATATTTTTATCCTAAAAGAACAATATTTTTTTATTAGATAACAATTAGCTTACGAATTGTTTTACAATAGAATTTATCCAAAAGATATATATTTCTACTTGCTAGATGATTTAATCATTAACCTTTCGAATAATTTCGCATAATTTTTGATTTAAATTAAATTTAATTTTGAGTTTAACTTTGAATTTAAGTGCAATTATTCAAACAATTATTAATATTCCCGAAGAAGTAAAGACTCAGTTTTGGAGAAAATTTTTCTTTTGAACCAATTCTTTAATATTTTTAAAAACTCTAACTAATAATTATTGATTTTTAATTTATTCAGCACAAAAGCATATATATATACAGTATAAATATATAAATACATATAAATACCTTAATTAATTATTTACTGAGAAAATTTGTCGCATTAAAAATTTATACCATTTGTGAAACTATGTTTCAAAAAGTTTATGTTTTGCTTAAACTATAATTTGGTGTAAACTATAGACTGAATATTTGAATGGTTTTCGACTCAAATATATAAATTATATATATTTTATCTTCCATTACATCGATATGTAATATAACGTTAGTTTCCAAACCTTTCACAGAATTGATTTGATTGACATTATTCGGATCGATATTAATGTTTAATCAAGTGATTTGTTTCTGACTTCCATACCATTAACTTACAATGTAATAATTTATTTCGTAAACCCCATTCTTACAATTCGTGCATTGGTTTTGATGTTAAACATTATATTATATTTTTTCATATATTCATTGATTCCAAAGCCAAAGCGAATATTATATACAGTATAAAAAAATCTCTGAAATGTTTGACTTAATTGTCTGACATCAGCAAACATTTAATCAGATGAAAAAATCACATAAACCGACGCAAAAATGCATTTGTTTTACATTCAAACAATTAATTAAAACTTGTTTTATATAAATTACATAATTAGATAATGTTTTCAGATATACTATATATTTATATTATAAATAAATTAAATTAAATTAAATTTTTGGCAACTCGTCGTAAAATTAGCAAACATTTCGTTTTGTGGCAAAAACTGTTCGCTTTTTACTTACTTTTAATTCTATGCAATTATAAGCTAAAATAAAATGCTATAAATTCAAACAATATGTGTCTAGATCAATATAATTTTAATTGTTTTATCTAATTTGCGATAAATTAAACTGTCCAATTTATAAGAATACAAAAATATGCATCGTTTGCTAGAAGTAGAAACAAGATCTAATCAAAAATTCGTCTAACAAACTAACTGTACACATTTTTGCTTTTTAAAACTTCCTGATCACCTGTCAAATGCTGGTACATATACACAGATAAAGCGACTTATTTTTATGACATGTTAATAAACCTTTATTTATCCAATGACAAATTTAATCTTCATTTGATATTGCTGCATGGTATAATCTAAAAATATCTGCTTTTAGTTCTGAATTTGCTATAAATTGCAATATTTTTGTAAAATATATTTTCAATTTAAATAAAATGATTTTTGTTGTCAAACCACTGATTATACGAAAGTCTGAATAATAGATATAAATAATAGTTTTATGTAATTATAATTAAAAACTCATTATTCATATGAATCACAAAACAGTTCTGTTTTTCAGTTTCATAATCACTGATGAAATATAAAATTCGTTTTCAATGACGAATCGCACCAAACATTTGTCCAATTATTTCATCAAAAAAATTATACAAATTATTTTTAAATAATTAGAAATTGTATTTTTAATGTTTTTTCTTTATTGTTGTAAAATTTTTTGACTGGATTGAGGAAATTGTTTATTCCTTTAAAATCAACCATAATTTATTATGTTGCTATTATAGCTTAGATTGTTTAAAAAAAAAGTAATTCTAATTTGCAATTGTTATTCAATATGATTTATAGCTTGCTAATTCATTTGCAAAACAAAGCTATGCTAATTTAAATTTACATAGGATTGTTATTTAATTGTTAAAACTAAAAAATTATCAAACTAATTTATGGCTATTAACAACCAATGATCAAAATATTTTCTAATTTATAAAAATTTGAATATTATTTAACAAAAATTTCAAATTAAGACAATTTTTTGTCGAACTATCTCTATTTGCTGTTATTCGCTATTAATTGTTTAAAGTTTTTATTTCAAGTTTAGATTTTACTGTACTGTATAATTCAACTGTTTATTTGAAAGCCGTAACTCTTAGATTCCGTTTACGACAAACCTTACAACAAAAACAAAACATATTTGTGATTAAACAACAAATTAAAAAATGACAAATAAAACTAAAAATTATAATGAAAACATTCTTAATTTCAACTTCCATTAAAATATTAAATTTTGAAATATAACATATTTGAAAAATAGTCATAATGTTAATAAACCATTAAATTTCACCAATTCTTGTAAGCATTGGAAATATTGACTGAAATAAAAGTTGGAATAAAAGGAATTTCAATCGCAAACCGATTATTGATTTCTTACGACTGCTGTGAGTCGACTGCGTTTCCGCTCTTAAATGCAATCAATCGAATCGTATTCCTCGCACAGGCATCCGGTGCTGACGCGTTTAAGTTGTCTACTTGTGCCCAAATTTTCATCCCATTCCTACATCCATCTCTACTAAGTGAGTGCTATACTGTATAATTTGCTAAAAGCTATAAAAGCATTTTGTTATGATGTGGTTAAATTGAT